>JAKWJA010002489.1:62014281-62101530 GCA_027704765.1 Solanum habrochaites | reverse complement strand
GTGCAGGCACCTTTAATTGAATCGAAAGATAAGCAATCACATTTTCTCTTGCCATTAGTACTGCACCCAAACCAGAATAGGAGGCATCACAATAAACAATAAAGTTCTTACCTCCACTGCAGGGAAGGGATAGGTGCGTAGGTCAAAGAGTCTGAGCTTCTGAAGCTTTCCTCACATCATCCCCCCCGACCATACAAATGGAACATTTTGCTTAGTCAAGTTCGTCAGTTGGGACGCAATTAGAAGAGGAATCCCGACAAAATCGGCAGGGTGTGGTATGTGGGTAGTAGCTACTAACCAACAAGATCCTGGATTTCTGAAAATTCGTAGGTATTACCCAATTTTTCATAAGGTCGATTGTAGAAGGAGGTAGCTTGTCCCCATCACTCATCTTGGAAAACCACGTGCACCAGAAGGACCACTGCATCTAGCCAAAACAACTCCACACTTAGAGAAACTTGGAATTTAAAGATTTTTCTACACCTCAAAATTTCCAATACAATTATCAAATGCTCCTAATGCTTCCTCATTACTTTTAGAGTAATAAGTATATCATCAATAAATTACGGATCACAAAGAGACCAAATATGGCTTAAAAATCCCGTTCATCAAACTAGGAACGCAGAAAGCAGGGGCATTCGTTAAGACAAAAAGAATTCACTACAAAATCGTAATGCCCATACCTGGTTCGAAAGCAGTTCTTGGCCATCCGTTGCCGTATTTTCAATTGATGATAAACCGGATCTCAAGTCAACTTAGAGAAGAACAAGCACCTGTAACGATCTGAAACAAGTCATCAATGCGAGGAAGGAGGCTTACTTGTTCTTATGCGTTACCTGTTCAACCTGTTCGGTCCGAGTCTATGCACATCCGAAAACTCCCCATCCTTCTTCTTCACAAACAAAACCGGAGACCCAAGGAGATGGATGCACTTGGTCGAATGAAGCCGTTGCAACAACTCTTGAAGTTGGGCGTTTAACTCTCTTAACTCGCGGGAGCCAGTCTATAAGGGGTTATAGAAATGGGGCGGGTACCCGGTGCAAGGGACCAATACAGAAGTCAATCCCTATCTGGTGCATAATAGGAAGATCTGAAGGAACCACATCCAGAAACTCAGGACCCCGACACCGACTCATTAGAAGGGAGGTACTTGGTAGTGTCCTCCGTGAGGATTGTGCCAAGAAGCTAAACACCTTTACTAACCATTCTGTAGCACGAGAAGGAGATGATACGCACCGATGGGAAGTGTCGTCACCATCCCCAACATAAAGGATCTGTCCCAGCTTGGATAACGTCACGTTTTAGCATACAATCCAAGATCGAAATTGTGGAGGGACACACAAGTAATACCCAGAATTACATCAAAATCAACATTTCTAAAGAAACCAAATCTACATAAGTGTGCCCCCACAAGTTCACCAAACAAGACCTAATATACACTTCTTCACACTACACAGACTCACCCACCGGAAGTAGAAGATAGAACAACACGAATAGGCCTTATCACGTAATCACATGTAAATTTAGACATAGCAAATGGAAGATACATAAGAAAATGTGGATTCCAGGAAGATCAAACAATACGGAAGCCATGCAATTCACAAACCAGAAGATACCTTTGTGATGACAGCATCAGATGTCTTCCGCCTCCGATCTTCCCAGGGAAAGATAACACTGGCCCTCCTTTCGTTTGTTGGTCCGTTGTCCCTACCATGTTGTGATGTAGGGCTCCAGTTTGCCCCCATCACCCCGGCGTTTGGTGACACCCATTACCTCGGCCCCAGCAGCCCTCCAGAATAACGGCCCCTTTACCATGACACCTCTACCTCTAGATGTTGGGGGCTATAACTATATTTTGGACAATTCCTTCTATATGTCCAGTCTCCCCACATCAATAACACTCTCTAGATGCACGAATGGGTTCTCTCAGAGAAGAATGTTGACGGTATGAGGTGGACCCCCAACCTACATCTGTAAGTTGAAAGACTGAATGAGGTCGAACTGAGTACCTCTGGAACCCTGTCCTCTAGGGTAAGAACCATTACTCACCTCCTTTTCGAACCTCTTTGCTTGTCGAGGCCATTGTGAATTCATCTGGCTTCACTCCTTCCACCTCTACCCACGAAGTCTAACAACTTCTTGAAAAGATTTCGCTCTGTGGACCGCTACTTGTAAAGCTGAACTCGCAACTCTGATCTCAAACCCCTTCACAAAACGGGAATCGCTCTTGTGGACTGAAACAAAGTTGGGTGGCATATCTGATAGGCCACGAAACTTCGCCTCATATGCATTGACCGACATCCTACCTTCCTCTAGCTCAGAACTCATACCCTTTTCCTAATCCTCACAAGTCCGGGGGATATACTTCTCCATAAACAAGCTGAGAATGAGGCCCAATTAATAGGTGGTGCCTCTGTTGGTTGGACCATCAAAATGGTGAACGCCACCACATTTTGGCGGTTCCCTTGATTGAAACTGATAAACTCACGAAACTCAACACCAAAACGTTCTACCTAACCATCTTGTGTAGTAGCTCATGACAGTCAACCAGAAAAACGTAAGCACCTCAGATTCTGCCCCTTGAAGGAATAGAGTTTTTAATTTCAAGAATTACTGAAAAGTTCGTGCTGATCATTTGTCATTATAGGCCCAGTAGTCAGACGTGGAAACGTCGCCTGTACAGTGAGGCATCCATACGAGGAGCCATAGTGGCCTGCATGTTTGTACCTATGAAACCGGAGGTGTGGTGCAGAAAGAAAACACTGGGAGGTGCCTAACTTGCATCAGAAAAACCCACTAAGATAAGCGAGAACCTGATTGATCGCTCTCTGGGGTAGGTTGGGGTGGCATTCCTCATTCTGTACTTGTTCATTTCCCCATCCTCCCCTTCTCTTACTACTTCCTCAGTCGGTGGAGGGGGGAGTCACCGCCCTAGCACCAGATGGGTAGGGCTGTCCTTCCATCTAGAGGACGTCCTCCCCCGACCTCTACCGCGGCCTCCTTGCCAAATGTTCCACTTCGAGCTACAAAGCCCAGTGGCGGTCAGAGCACTGTCTGCTGATGTTGATGTTAAGCGTAGTCAGTTGTCTAGTTACATCTGCGAAATAGAGTGAAGATGGCAGATACCAATTTGTATCACCTAGATACCAATTGGACCAAGTAAAATAGCAGAAAGAAAGAAAGAAAGAAAATGAATTTTCCTAAGGGCTTATAGCCTCTCAAAGAAAAGTAAAGGAGTTCCCCTTACCGTTCTTTAAGACTATACTAGACCAGTTCTTGTGTGATGAGACCCAACGAACCCTAATGCTCTGGATTTATCCCAAGTTTTGTGTCTACGACCCAAATCGGGTCCGAGCAGCGACTGGCACCCACATGTACCCTCCTATGTGAGCGAAACCCAACCATCCTAAACCTTAACATTTCAATAAAATATCAACAGAAGTAATGGGAAGACCTTAAAACCTCATAAATAAAGACATTCAATAACTTCTAAAATCAACATCTATTATTTCCCAAAATCTGAAGTCATTCAACAAGAACATCTATGATCAAAATTACTAAAATAAGAGTATTCTAAAAAGCTTAAATAACAAAAGCTAGTCTATGCCGGAAAACTTCAAGGGAATCAAGCATGAGAAGGAGTACAGTCCAAGATAGAAGCATTAGCTCACCCCCTGAAGATCCGGGCCGGGGTTTTGCATGTGACGAAAAGAGGCTTAGAATATGTGTTAGTCGAAGATGACGGCGCGTTTGCTGCAATCCACAATAGACAAGAAGAAAACATAAAAAGTAGGGGGTCAGTCCACAAACACAAGTATGAGTAGATATCATCGGCCAACTCAGAATCGAAAGCAATATATCTCAGATATTCATAAAAAACTAAACTAATTTCTTAACATGTGATAGCAACAAGTACAAAACACATTTAAATATCACGATCATATCTATGAGGACTCAAGCTCCACACACAACTCTTTTGGAGATTCATGTTCTTTAGATGAGTATATTAGCATCTTTCAAGATTCATTTACTTATTCCTCTTGTGTCGGTACGTGACAATCCGATCCCACTACTATGTGTCGGGAAGTGACCTAAGATCCCGTAATTCAATGTGCGGTACGTGACCACTCCGATCCGCTACATGATGTCGGTCCGTGACACCCGTCCAATAATTCTATGTGTCGGTACGTGACACTCTGATCCCCTACCAATTACGTGTAGGTTCGTGGAAACCCGTCCCAATCAATTCTATGCTGTGTCGTTTGCTGACACTCGAACCCCTACATCTACATGTCGGTCGTGACACCCTTCCACTAATTCTAGTGTCGGTACGGGACACTCCGATCCTAAATCTCATTCTATTAATTCATCAAAGCTTCTTTTATACCAAGGCGTCATCATCTCTCAATTTAGTTCATCAGCCTTTTTTATATCAAGGGCATCATCATTAACAAGAGATTAGGGTTTTATCAAGATTTGGGATTCATAGCTTCATCATGCTTGTTTCATCACAATCATATATATATAAAATCATAAGCATGAATACACACAATTAAGCATTAAAGAAGACTCTATAATACTACCCAACACATATCATCGCTATAAGAGTTTTCTACGAATAGTGTTAAAACCCTAACCTACCTCCACGAAGATTGTGATCAACAAGCTATCTTCTCAATCCTCTTCCTATTCGTCTCTCTCTCTCTCTATCGTTCTCTTCTTCTTGTCTGTCTTCTTTGTTTTTCTATTTTTCTTAGTCAAAAACCCTCTTGCGTGTTACCGTAATTAACATATAATTATTAAGCATTAAAAGATGGCCATTAATAACCCACTAATAAACTTACGGTTACCTCTTTTAACCCCTAAGTAATTAGTTTATTAACATTACCCTCTAACTTTATAATTAAAGCAGGACAGGAAGGAATAGGAATAGTCAAAAACGCCCTTTAAAAACGTGAAAGAAATCCGACCCAGACTGGGATGCGCACTGCGACGGCCGTCGTGCCTGCGACGGTCCGTCCTGCAAGGTCGTCGCAAGGCAGAGGTTGGATTTCCACTGAAGACTCTGTTGTGTGACGGGCCGTCCACCCTGTGACGGGTCCGTCTGCTATTTCGTTACGAAGTTCAGAGAGTCGATTTTTATACCCAATTTAAGATTTTTCCAAGGGTTTTTGAACGAGACCCTGCGACGGTCCGTCGTGCCCATTGACGGTCCGTCGTGGGTCCGTCGCCTCAGCCTATTTTTCCAGAAATAAAATCTGCTGCTCAAAACGACTAAACAGGTCGTTACATGTATAGAATGTGAATTTTTTTGATTAAAGGTATACTTTCATTACTCTTGTATTGGTAGGGTTAAGCATCTTTTTCTTGTATAAATGAATGTAAAGGTGAATGTGTCGTGAATTGGTAGGCTAGTGCATCCTTTTCTAGACTAATGAATGTACTTTGACTTAATTTATAAATGGTCATTATTTTGTAGACCTATAGTTTGTTGTCGTATCTTTCATGAATAAGTGAATGTCTAGGTTGGTATAGCTAATATTGGTAGCCTCCCCATGAAAGACTTATAAGGTATTTTAGACCATGTCTTTAACCGATAAACCTAAATTTTGTGGCCCTTCTTGATGAGTCTAGAACCCTAGGAAAATGTAGCACCATGAAGTGGTCGACCTAATGGTGGTAGCCTCTTTTTTGTGTGAGATGATTAACCTAGGATTGGTAGACCTAATAGTGGTATCCCTTCCTAAGGAAGTTCAAATAAGCCCTTCATGTGTATGTGCATTGGGTTAGCAGGCCTAATGTTGGTAGACCTCTCAAGAACACATATATATTTTTAATTCATATACTCCATCACAACTAAGGCTAAGCACCGAGTGGATATGTTTAAGATGATGGATCTTCCTAATGTTAGGCTAGAGTTCAATGAACATATTTGGATATCCCCTAAACTATGTTCCTATATAGGATGTGTACTAGTTCTACCCTTTATAAGGAGAAAACCTCTTTACGTATGGGGATAGAACACCGGATTCCATGTCTAGCTTGCATGGTCTGTGGTTGTTAATGCCTATTCCCATCTTATATGAAGTTCACTCTAGTTATTTGATAGGTTTTACAAGGTGTAGGTTGTACTATTGGATGCTATCTACATAAGACACGAGTAGGCTTTGATAGGAATGAGTGGAGTTAATTAAGTATTCTGAGAATTGAAAGAGTCATCAAAAATCTAATGATGAACGTTGACTTATTGTCTTTATAATGTGAAGCACGTCTCGCTTATGTGGATGAAAAGGATTATTTAGCATGTCGTGTCGAAATGTAAAGGTTCTTATCTAAATGTAGCCTTGAGAAACACTTAGGTGCGGCATGAAGAGGTAGTATGGGCTTCCACTTTATGTCATACTTAAGGGTGTCTTAGGGTAACTTTAGATAGAGACCCTAAAATTATAAATGATCTTTTTAATGTATGTGCCTGTGCATTTCATGTTTGTTTTAGTTGAAGTATGACTATTTGAGGAGAAGGTGAAAAGGTAAAGGTAATGGTTTGAATGAGATGTTGTGATTTATATGTTGGTTTTCACTTATACTATGCCTTTATTGTTCAAATATTCATGAAGTTTTACAAAATGTCTTAAAGCATGACTGTCAACAAAAATTCCCTTTCAACACGTTTTTGTGTGGTCATAATACTTAGTGCTTAATTGTGCTAAAACCATTTCTTCATGTGTTTACTACTAAGTGTAGGAAGAGAATGTTCTGTGGCTTCTCTAGTTGAAGGCTTGAATTTCTATTCTCCAATAATCGGTATGTAGTAATGGATTCGAGGATAATGAACATCTTATGTTTCCTTTTGATGTAATAAACTGTTATTAGTTTCTTTTTGAACGTAGAGGGTTGTGTCCCTATGATGTTCATGTGGTGTCTAAGATGGTTATATTGAGACTTAATATTTCATTTCTTTATAAAAGAGTTTTTGATTCAGTCATTTTATTTAGAAATTTTTTAATTCCACGCTATTTTTATTGCCTTTGTGATGAATGAATGGTAACAGGCTTGTAGAAGACCCCTAATGGGTCTAGTACGTCGTTCCATGACTTGGAGGTGCTATCAAGTCGTGACAAACTTGATATCAGAGCATAATGTTTTGGGAATGGTCTTTAGGTTTATGTCTCACTTGCAACATCTAGTAGAGTTTTGTTCATCCGTGAGAGACACAATAAATCTAAGAGTGAGAGTCTATAGGACGATAGAAAGTTACCTTTTTTTCATTATTCCTGAAGTCGTGACTTAGACTGGAGTCCTATAGTGGTTTTTTTCTAATCCCTCTCTTTTATTTATGATATATGAAAGCGAGAGGAGGACCCTCAAGGTGAGTGAAAGAAGAGATTGTGGATGAGGGAGAGTTCCTCCCCAAGGTAAACAAGAGAATGAGGTTCTGGTGGTTCCCCTGGATCTGACTAATCAAGAGATTAGGGCGGTTTTCCTAACTTTGGACCAAGTTATGATGGACCAAGTTGGTAGAGATGTGCGGCCTAGGATGAATGCTAATGAGAGTACTATGACCTCTAGATTGACAGTCTTTGTGATGATGAACTCCTATTTTTCTTGGCTCTACAGTGGGAGAAGATCCCCAAGAGTTCTTGGATAAAATTTATAAGATAGTGGATGCTATGGGAGTCACCTATAAATAAAAGGTGGAGTTTGTTTCCTATCAATTGATAAATGTTTCTCAAATTTGGTTTACTCAATGGAAGACTAATAGGACTACAGGGAGTGGGTCCTATAGAATTGGAAGAGTTCAAGAAGGCATTTCTTAATAGGTACTTTCCCATGAGAAGAAAGAAGTTAAGATTGAGGAGTCTATAAACCTTAGGCAATTAGTATGAATGTTGAGGAATATTCCTTGAAGTTTACCCAATTTTCTAAGTATGCACCATTCTTGGTATCTAACTCTAGCGATGAGATGAGTAGGTTTGTTACAGGTGTATCCAACCTAGTTAAGGAAGAGTGTCGTACATTGATTCTCCATGATGTTCTGAACATATCTATACTTGTTATTTATACTCAATCTATTATGGTGTCTAAACCTAAAAGGATGAGTAGGGATGTGAATAGGGATAGATCCAATGACCAAGGTCAACCTAGGTTAAAGAAGAGAGCTTCAAATAAAAAAATTTCAAGTTCTCCTAAAGGTCACCAACAAGGAGGTGGTGGATCTTCAATTGCTAAACCTACTTGCCACAATTTGTGGAAAGAAATATTTTGAGAAGTGTCTAGCCAGTACTAGTGGGTGCTATGGTCGTTGAAAAATGATCACCAAGTGAAAGATTTTCCTACTCTTACAGCTAGAGAAAGGGAGGCCAAACAAGCTTCTCTTAATGGCCGAAATCTTGATGTTCAAAAGAAGACTTGTTCTATGCACTTCAAGCTAAAGAGGTCAAGGGAGATAATCTTAATAAAGGTATGCGGTAAGTGATAGTTCCTTCTTTTGCTAATGTGTATTGATACTCTTGTTATGTGTTCTTTTAGTTGGTTTTCCCTTATGTGGGTGATGATATGATGAATAGTAAGGTTGTGAGAGATCCTTACCCTTATCTCTTTCCCTTGTATTCTTACTCGAGCTTTAGATCTAGAGTTTTCTTGTAGCTTTCCGTATGTTTTAGAGTTATGAGCATTAATGAGTTTTCCATGGCTTCTTCATGTTATGCATGTTTTAGTTGAATTTTTGTTTAATGGAAAAAAAATGAGTTCTTCTAGTGGTTTGCATCTAGTTTGTTTTTCTTAAATGTTTTATGAGGTTCAATGTTGAACATGCCGAAATGTGTTATTAAAAGAGTTGCATATTGGCCTAATGATGTTGTAATGAGCATAATGTGATTTGGAGAAGAAAGTCTCTCCAATGAAAATAAGAATATGAAGTTTGATGCATGATGAGTTTATAGATGTAGTTCCTACTTTCTTGTTGTGCTTTAAGCTTTTGATGTGGAGATGATGTTTCCTCCTAGTTGTGTTCTTTTATATTGATTTTTCATGCTTGGTTGTGGGCTGCTAGTCTTGTGTAATTTCTTGATTAAATTGTCATTCGAGGAAGAATATTTCGGAGTGGGGGATATTGTAATGAACCTTAAGTGAAATAGGAAGAACTAGAGCCTCATATGTGTCTGTGATTTTGGTAAATTGATTAAATTATTAGGAATGGATTTTTAAGTTTAGCTTAAAATTTCTTGAGGTCGAACGTCAAAGAACGACCATGATGTTGAAACTAATCCTTCGAACTAATGTGTTGTAGTGACTTGTAGTGGAGTTTTGGAGTGTCGTTTAAAGGTTAAAATCAAGATAAAATGTTCCTTCACTTAAAATACCATGTTGATGGGTTAAACCTTTGGGTAAGACTCCCCAAAGGAACACCCTAACGGATCCTTGAGGAGAACCCTCAGTCTAACCCCAGACCCCCCCTTGAAACAATGTCAAGAGTTCACAAAAAGGTGGGTGACTAATATGGTTGTTCACCCCCGTAGGTCCATCCACGCTCATGATGACCGTCCATAGGTAAGGCCATTACACTTTGTCACCCTCTGTTCAAAAAACATGATCATTTACCACTCCAACGGTCCGTGGAATGCTGGTCATGGAGTTTGTGACTTGTGTTTGTTGTCAACTTCGGCGCAAGCCCAAGGGTGGTTTCGTAAAGTTTTTTGCCCTTGATCAAAAATTAAATACATGGATGGTTATTTTAAGTGTTTAAGGTATTTTAAGATACACTACAAGAAAAATCACTTTTGACGAGGGGGAATTTGGTCATTAAAGGTCCAATTCCAGTTTCTTAATAATCTATAACGATCGGAGAAAGTTTGGTCGTCACCGGTCGCTAAAAGTTCCGTCATTAAAAGTTAACGACTGATTCAAATTCAGTCGTTAAAGAACTTTTGTGACAATAAGGACTCCGGTCGTTATTGATATTTTTAGTGACCAACATTTCCTTTCTCTAAATATCATATTGCTTGTTAATAATATAAGATCACAATAGTAAATTAGTTTGTTTTCAGTTTTTTTTAGCGACCAACATTTCCTTTCGCTAATTATCATACTGGGTTTTGATAATATTAGACCACAATAGTAAATTAGTTTGTTTTATTTCTTCTTTCGAATGAACACTACATTGTTAATTATTCGTAATCTTCCAACCCCAAAAAAATCAATTAATATATGATTAATATTGTAAATATGTGAACCAAAGTAAAGAAGAAATCTTAAATACTATCAATTACATTCTTATAAAATTCATAGTAATTAACACAACTAATTATTTACATGACCAAAAGGATATTATAAATAGGCTAGGTTCTCTTGATTGTGCATCAAACTTTTTCTAATTCATATTTTTAATCTGTTGATACTGTCAATCTGCACTTTCTTTCCTTCGTGAATAAGGTTCTCAAGAGACCGATTCCTTGATCTTGTTACAATCAATAAGTTTCATTTTATGTAGTAAATAGATGTCGACTGTTTTTTTGCCAAAAATCAAAATTACCAATAGAAGTAAATATGCCATAAACAACTATGAAGAATCCATGAATGGTATTTTATTCAAAAAAAAGAGGTGGAATGTCTAACTCTATTACACCCTTGTGTAGGTAATGCAACAATCTACAAAAGTAAATGCAACAACATAGGTAAACGACTTTGCTTAAAATAAAGTGGAATGTCATAAGCTCTATTACACCATTTTGTAGTCTCAGGTGCTTGAGTATCACAAACTATTGGACTTGAAAGATGATAAATTATACGGAACCACAATAGATCACCACTAGTTGTCTCTTTATGCTTCGGCACGAGCGACCAACGTCTTTTCGATATTTTTATGCTTTGTAGAAGATTATTTTTGGACTAATTACCTTTTAGAGGAGGTTTATCTAGAGCCAAAAGTAAACAACGCTACTGAGGGCTGAAATTCAGTCAAGTTCGATGATCATGGTGGATGAAAGAGTAAATTCAGCATGAGTTCGTACCAGGGAGTTTAAATAATCCTCATTAATCTCCAACATTTTGATCAACACATTCATACACACGCTTACAAATCTTAAACTCATTGTTAGGCAGCATCATCAATATCTCACACTGGTATCCAGTATGTCATATCGCATGATACAAAAAACAATCAAACAAACTGCAAGACCGTTCCTTGTAAAGATGGTCTTTTACAAGTGGAACTGAACCGTTAATCACACACTCTTGTCAAAACTACCACCTACAAAGGCTAGATCCTACTTTCAACTTGATAATTGAAAAACTCTAACTTTTTAGGAGCAGATAAAAATGTAACATTCTTTGGTTCGTTAGTCTTTCAAGGCAATTGCAAAGGATGGTTTATAAGTCTACTATCATTCCTAGGCAAGATATTGTGCGCAATCTTTGTTTTTATAACCATTGACCCAAATTTCTATCCGTCCCCGCATCATGGGGTCATATAGGCATCCTTTTTCTACCTAATTTAACATGAACGGCCGCCCCCCCCCCCGATGAACAACCCAAACCCCCCAAATCCCGGAACCCAACCAAACTAGCACCCGATGAAACCCCCCCCCCCCGCCCTACGGGAACGCAGCGCACAACCCAACCTCAAACCCAGCGCCCCTCGGACCCCCCCCCCCCCCCACCATCTATTTTCTATTACCTAGGTGATACTTAGTCTAGACAAAAGTTTTTTAAATTTGTCCATTCGAAAGTTTGCATTTCAGGGTCCCTGCTAATTTCACAAAAAACATCTGAACATGAACTGTTGATGAAAAGAAGGAAGAAAAACTCCATAATTTAAGCATGACGAAAAAAGAATTAGGTCCTCTTCAACCTGTACGATAGGATGTAGAGACAATGCTTCTTGATTCTTGATATAAATTTGTTGAAGCAACCTCTTCTTTAGTTCTGAAGCATTTCATAACAGTCATCCATAATCCGGGTCCTTCCAAGTATTACAACAGTAAACAGATAAGTTTTAAAACAAGGATCCATGTGTTTCGTCAACAAGGATAAAGGAATGCGATAGTTTCTTCTTTTAATCAAACCCACCCACTTTGGGATGGTAAAAAGAAAAAAAAAAAGAAAGGAAGAGGCGGTGGTGTCTTGAATGGTACCGAGTCACTTGAAGATTGATAAATCCCAATTCATTCCACTGCCTTTGATAATGAGATCATACTTATAAGCGTTTTCTTTGTCTTTAATTTTGACATGAGCCACAAAAAACAAAACATCTATGATATCAATTGGGACATAATTCAATTAAATATTTTGTGATAATATGTCTTTTACTTCGGTAAAATTACACGCGTTGCAGAATTAATAATGCGCAGATATCACCCCTCAACTTCAGTTGACTCATTCGACCTTCATTTTACTTTATTTTCATTGCTCATATACTAATTAGAACAGAGAAATTATATATGTTTCGAGATAAAATTAAGATATTTATTTAACCTAATATTCATTTAATCACTATTTAGCTGACTTAAAAGCTGATTTTTGACTTATTTAGTTGTATGACAATATTCAAAATAACATATTTTAAGTTAAAAACTTCTTTTAATAAGCTAAAAGTTAAAAGCCTGGGGTAGGGTTTTTTTTTTTAGCTTATAAGCCTGTTTTAAGTTGATCACATTTTTTACCTTTTTGTGCCCTTAATATTATTAAACAATCTCCAAATTACCACACAGACAGAACCCTAGCCACACTTCTTTCTTACAATTTTTCCCTTTTCACGTGTGGATGAATAGAGCAATTACTAGTAATGATGAATGAAATTAAAATAAATCTTAATCTTTTCAAGTGATCTATTCAAATTATATATTATTAAAATGATAAATAAGTTGCAAATATACTTAAATAAAATTTATATTCCTCTTATACAATAAATTTTTTTTGATAATAAAAAATATGTGAATGAATAGGTAATTATTTTTACCTATTGATGAAACTAAAATAAAAAATCTTAATCGTTCTTTTGATCTATTTCGCAATTATATATCGTTAAAAAATATATAATAAATTTTCTATTATTCGCTTTAATAATTTGTGATGAGAAAGAAATATGTGAATGATATAGCAAAATTAATATTTAGTGTTTGTAAATATAAATCTCAATAACTTTATTTGTTAGACACTTTTAAGGGATTTCAGAACATTTTGATTTAAAAAAGCTGTTTACAGCACTTATTTGCCAAACATATCATTACTTTTTTATTTACTTCAGCCTTTATTATCCAATACAAACTGCTTATTTAAAAATAAAGTTTCAGCACTTTCAAAAGTATTTTTTTTAAAGCTGCTTTTATTAAGCTCATACAAACGGGCCCAAAGTGTAGAAAACAAGATCTGGATTCTTGAGAGTAACCAACAACACACACTCTGCCATACAATTTTTTTGGCTGAAACATATCTTCCATGTCACCGAAATTATTATGGAAATGTTAAAAGTAATTATTTTGAATTAATATTGTAAGTAATCGAATCACTGGGTAGATGACTGCTAAAACGTCTCCGGGCTGTGTAGTCACCAAGGCCACCAATACACTTGACGAATAAGGGTGGGGACGCCAAGTCTTATGACAAAGGTATAATACATCACAACAGATGTTCCTAAGGTAGCACTGTCCGCGAATAATAATCCCCTCTTGTAAGGTCCATATTTCTCTCAACCTCGCGCACATTGCAGGTTCTCGCTGCCTCTTGCGGCGCAGGGACCAGCGGGCTGGTGACAACGATCTAAGCGCGAGCTCCTACGTCCAACATCAATCGGGAGGGATTCGCTATCTATTTCTAAGTAAATGCTAGGTAAGATATCGAAAGACATGCTATAAACAAACCATCAGGTATCAGTTCATTTTCTAGAGTCTTTTCTAAGATAAACTTGTAGATCAATATGAGAAGGGTATAGTCCAAGCAATACCCTAACCCCTGAGCGGACCGGTCGGTTTAATTAAAATTCATTCAATCATACAAAAGTTTGCAAGAATCAAATAATTGGATTTTAATAATAGTTTGATCTATTGGTAGATTTTTTAAGTAAATGCTATGCCCATGTCCTACTTTTAAAAACTTCGATTTCCTTGAAACTTTTTCTCCATTCTTCAAAAATAGATTCCCAATAGCCCTTCGTTTAAGAATTAGGCTTCTCACGTTGACCCATTTTTATAAATCTAGCGAAATAGGTGTAAATTACAGTAGGTAACTCGGTGCTAGTCAAAGAGTGTACTTCTTTCAGGAGTTCTATGATAAAATTGCTCTCAGTGTACGAAACCAGAAATAAACAAAATCAATCTTCCGTTATGAATTCTTTCCACTACAGCACACTAGGTAGTACTATTTAATCACTAATGTACCAACACTTTCATGTGCCTTGAGTTTTAATATTTTTTTTTGCAAAATCATCGATATTGGACATATTAACAACTTTTCATGAAGTGCTTTTATTGCTTTTCTTAACATCACTTGCCCCCATTTGAGATGTAGTTTTCTTTCTTAGTCTAGTAACGTTTCTTCCACTACTTAAATGCAGTGGAACGTCAATTCTGACATACACATTAGATATTCTTGAGCGTCTTAATTTACAATTGACTTATTTGTTGTCTCTTTATTTAATTCCCATAAAAATAATTAACTTCTAGGAACATGGTTTACTAAAATTATCTTTTTCTAGAAATCAGACAATTATATTAACAAGTGTCTTATTTTCATTAGGGAACTATAATAAACCTTCTTTCATTCTTTAGGATATCCAATTAACACACACATTTTGTTCTTAATTCTAATTTTCTAATTCTCCCACTCAGCACATGTGCTGGAAATCCTATATCTGAACATGTCATAGCTTAGACTTACGTCAGATTCATCGACTCTTATAGTGGGTTTCCCAGGGTCTGATCTGAAAAAAAAAATTGTCCAATTACGAATGTGATATGTAGGTTTATTAGAACCTATCCTGTAAGAAACAAAATCACTAATATAGTCAATATTACACTTTAATCTTCAATAAGAGTCTAGCTTATGTTTCGGTCATTCTACCACCCACCAATCTATTATAGAGAAACTGTGTGCTGACAATTGAATTTGCAATTAGTGCTAATAGATAGGAGTTGAATCCATAGCTTTGTTAAGACGTTTAGCGTTACTCAATAAGATTTCAGTCTTTTATTATATATTTTTTTCATGGGCTAACTTATTTACGCTTAATATTTTGAATGCAATTTTCTCAAATTTCAGATTACACCAAATATTTGATGAGAATTGACTATCTTCATGGGGGGGCCTGTGCATACATAATATTGTGCCAGATCTCACTTCAACAAATTTCAGAACAGAAACCTACTCAAACGATAGGTATATGTTAATATGGGTTAACTTAATATTCATTTAAACCTCTGATTCCGTAACGATTTAAGGACAATGAAACAATCCACATCCTTATCATATATCAACTTTATGTTAACGTCATCATGTGCTTGAGATCCCTGGTATCCGCATATAAACATATCAAACCAATATAAATGATGTCATTCATCTAATCACATTTTAATTCTAAAGAACAACTTTAAAATCATTGTTACAGACCGCAAAAACTATAACCACAATGAAATGAGTACTTCTTATTAGCGGCGGGTTCGAGAGCCCGTTATCAATGAAATCAGCTTGGAGTATAATAAAAATAGATTAAATCCAAATCTATGACACCAATTCAATTCATGTGATTTAGACATCGTTACGAATAAAAAACAATATGACCTAATATTCTTATCATAGTCTAACTTATCAATTCGAACCTGATTCAACATAACCCTTGCCGTCCTTGACCACTTCCAGAAGTTCAACCATACACGCACACACTTTGTTATAGAATACTCGTATCATGTATTCATATTTAGAATTTTTTAATTTGACATAACACTTGTCATAACATGTCTCAATGGGCTCATATTGTCGAAATGTGGCACCGATCGATCAAGATTCTCAGAAGTCAATCAGAGATCAAATTATTCGAGGAAACGGTGTTTATCGGGCCATAGTTTAATGACTAAAAATAGAGGCCACGACGTCACAGGTTCGTCACTCTCTTTTAATAATTATTTCATGAGCATAAGAACAAATTGTGTCCTATTTCTTCTTTTACTAGGAGCCGGGGAGCTAGAGCAGGGGCAGTCAACTACCGTCGTAATAGATGCTCAAAGGTGTTTGCCTCTCAGTTAATGAACGCTGAACGAGTGTAACAGTGTTCAAGGAGATACTTCACAAGGGGATTTCTGCCCTTTTCTATCTAGCTACCGGTGAAAACCCTCATTAAATTTCTGGCATCAGAATTGAATCGTACTCGCGCAAGGTGTAGGGAGGGGACGACTAGATCATCCTAACAAGTTGCCTCTTCATATCGTTAATAAGATACTTACTAAGTATTCACCATAGGATTCTCTTAAGAACAGGACTTATAATGATCAGTGAAAATTCTAATGACTAAAATAAATAGATCACTTTCCTGAAGGTCCTATTTATTAATCATAATTCTGAATTCATGATATTTATTTAATCTCACACATACAAAACCGCACTTTCCAGAATTTTTACGGAAATGAGTGTGTTCCAAAATAAATACATTACTTTGAATAGTAACTATTGTATAATCACCAAACTCTTTAATTTTATAATGTGTAACATAATACACTCACTAAGTATTTAAAACAAAATGAGATAAAAATGAGCGGTTGCCACCTACCCCTTTATTCACATGAAAAAAATTCGAATAATTTTTTTTCAAACAATACACTGATAATTAAACCAAACATCAAATCATGACTCATAATTAATGTTGAATTGAATTTAATTGATTAACATATATGTTTGGCAAGAATTTGTTTCTAACGCCGGCAACTTCAATTCGGCAAAATAGGTGAAATCTATTTTGTTAACTTTTATGACGTAAAAAGTAACCAAAACCCAATTAACCGTACCCAATTACCGCCGAACACCCCACCAAAAAAAATTCACACTTCTTATTTTTCAACGAAGAACATAGTAGAATTCCCATAGAATACATAGTTAATGTAAGTTAGCTATTTATAACTATGCCAAGCATGACTCTTGATGCCATTGTTGGAAAATATATACACAACGAAGTTTATCAGGACCTGAACTACTTTACATGAATCATAGATAATCTTAATCGGTATGCTAAACTATATCATGCTAGACACTCAAACATATTGAAATTTAATGTAAAGTACCGGTCCTTCTTGAACGTGAGCCGATACCTGCAAGTGAATCTAAAGATAGACCGAACTTACGAGTGAATCTCATATAACTATGTCTTCATAGCGACCCAAGTCACATCCGCACTCCTGCCAATATTTTTATTGCAATATCGTAATAGAAAATTAATCGTCTTCTTTATAGGCTTAGGAGAATCCTTTTATAGAGATTTCCTCCTAATCCAAAGGACAGAAAAACTCGTTTTTCCTAGTAGAATGAAAACTCTATATTCCTTCTTTTTCCATAGAAATAGATTCAGAATTTTAGTTGTACAATATGGGCCATCGTAATGGGACCACCTAATTATTACCGAGGTTTTCCTATAACAGAAATAATTCCAATAGGTTAATTTTGAATTATTGTTTACCAAATCATAAATCTGTGGAGAAATTAACAAATCATATCCACTAGAAATTCCGTAATTGCACTCCTCTATTTATAATTTTGTGAATTCTTATCAAACACTATGTAATTCCTCATGTAAAGATATTCAGATACTAATCAATAAATTAAAAATTATTTTGAATCTACTTCTAATTTCCTTTTGAGCAACATACTTAATTATTTCATGTGTCGATTCCTAATCCCTTTGGCAGATTTAACACGATTAGAGACTCATACGTTTTCTGGTCTGCTAAAATGATGTCAATCATCTTCTATACATCGAGAAATGAATTCCATCAACATACTTATTATTCTTCACCAATATATGTTATTATGGTCCAACCTTAGTCCTACCTATTGACCCAGTCTCAGAATCTCACCCTTTAATAAATCATAAGGATAATTACTCTATACTAATTATAATAGTTATATAGGATTAATAATAATTACAATTTTGCATAGTTTTAAAGAATATGTCTTTATCATTCAGTCTAAAACAAATATCTCTTATTAGTCCCGTTTAATACGTACAAAATGTACTAGCACAAGAACTGGAACTATACCATTTCCCATAGATCAGAATAAAGATATAATCTTTGGTGTTACAAGCGTACCCGGATGGGATGTCCTAATTTCCATCATAGATTGTCCAACAAAAAGCTTTATACTTATAAGAAAACTATGATTTAAATCCTCTGTTTTAATTAGCTACAACACTACCCCTGATCATCTATTATATATGTAAATATACTACGTGCAACTAATATATGATCTATTAAAGTTTGAGAAATATTTATCTCTATAAATATTCTTTCTTAACATATGGGTTAGTAAAAGCATCCGCAACACTGGAGCTAAAGGATCCATATGAGGACTAGAATCACAGTTCCAATTTTCTAATGTAGATCTGCTCAAATTAACCAATCATTTTTCAATTCAACAGTCTAAAATACAAATACCCTCCATAAAACATCAAGATGAGTAGGTGACAAAACTATAGTCCAGCAAGTTACAAAGGACTTTTAATTTGCGTCGGAAAGCTATCATGCAATTAAATAACACCTATATCAGTAAATAAGCTAGAGGGAACAGTTATTAATTTTTGATCCATTAATCGACAAACAAAGGATAAAATATTAGATGAGGGGGTGAATTGGGCAATTTTGTTTTTTGTATTTCTTCAAATATTTCAAGTAGTTCATAATATTAAGTAGGGTATGCTCAACTTATTGGGTTATTGAATGATATTCTTTTGTTCTTATAATTACTACCTATTTTATCTAACATGTTCAACATCTTTACTTATATCGGATATGTTAAAAGATCCTATATCTCATTTTCATCTGTAAAAGGACGCTCTGAAAATTGAAACTGATAAAATCTTACGCTAAACCGATAAATGATTTTTTCAAAGAAATCTAATATAATTTTCCAAATCAGAATTTAAATAAACAAAAGAATCCGTCTCCTTAAAGTCCTATAAGAAGAAGAAAGAGGCTTAAGTCATCGCTCCCAATCCAATAAGGGCCTTTTAATTTTCCACGATAGCCTTTCCTAAATGTTTTTTGAAAGAATAGAAATATAAGTATGAAAAAAGTATACTTCCTAGAGAGTTAAAGTAATAAATTTTTATCTAAAATATTTCCAAAACAAATTTCAAAATTATGTATGAAGGTTGTTTAGATTGTGAGATTGATTGAATGATCAGTCTATACCAGCTTCAGTAAAACGACTAGTCGTCCAACCACATACATATTTAAGTCACACTTATATAATGGTGAATTGAATGACTTCGATTCGAAAATATATGCGCAAGGGAAGAAAATAATTATCCTTATATTATTTTATATTCTCAAAACCATGATTCTCATCCATGTATGTATATGAAGGGAAAACTAAGGCCATCATGTAAATGACTAGATTATTTAAGATTATCGGCTATACGAGCAGAAAGATTAGAGAACTCTTGGACCGACTCGCTGAGTGGTTTGAGATCGGCTGGTACTTCATTGAACTCACGGTTGCAAGAAAGTGATTCAAACACAGCAAGAGATGAATACAAACTTGTGTTTTTATAAGCACCAGTCTTATAGAAATCATTGGATTGTTTAAGATAATTAGTGGCATCATTGTAATTTCTCAAACAATTGGTCATGTGGGCTTTCAGGTTGGGATCTTTTGATGGTTTTTTAATATGGATTTAACCCATTTCATAGGTGGAGGATGTGCTGTTATCTTTGGGCTATTTGACGACACAGTAGAGAGAAGACCATGGACAGTCTCCGTTGGAGACAGAGGGGTCATTTGAAGCATCTGGAAAACAAATGGATGGAAAATGCTTCCGGGACCCAATGTCATCCAAGTTGTTTCCCTTCACATTTGGAAGAATCTTCAAATAGTACTCTACTACAAAGGAGAAAAATAACATGCAGAGTAGAAAAAGTGTTTGTCTTTTTACCTTCTATTTCTGTTTACCCTCTAACATGTTTTTATAGGCATAAAAAAGTATCAATATGAGATTAAATAATTCAATTTATCATTTATTTCTTTTTTAAATGTAAAAAGTAAAAGTTCAAATCATTAGATAAAATGCAATTCACTAAAATAGAAGAAAAAAAGTCAAATATAACATTAATGCAATACACTAAAATAAAAGAGAAAAGTCAAATATGAGATCAATGTAATTCATTAAAATAAAATAGAAAAGAGCAATATGAGGTTAATTTAATTCACATTAAATTATAAGAGAAAATTCAAATAGGAAATTAATGCAATTCATCATCAAAATCAAAACAAAAGTCAAATAAAAGAGACTAATCCAATTCATTGAGATGTAACAAATTTGATATTCATGCTAGTATTCAAAAGTAGGTTACATACATTGAAATACTTACATAATTATTATATGATGTTATTTCATATTAATCATTAATAAAAAATTAAATAGAAATTTGTAAGACCCTTGAGTCTAACAAATATTCAATATTGAATTTATATTAAAAATCTAAATTGGAGGATTCATACAAATTCTAAAGATCATATTTGAAATCAAATTAATACGATTATTGTGATATATTGTAGTCTTGATTATTATATCCTCTATACAAATTTTATTGTCTACAAATTCTGGCAGGCCTAGTGGATAATGTATACCTCTCATATCAACTATTCAAAAATTATAGAACATCAAAATGGCTTCCAAGAAGATCAACTCAATATAAACTTCCTCTGACTCTCCTAAGTTGTTGACTCTATATTCTTTGATAAAGCAAAGGATTCATTACTATTACCTTTGGAAGTTCCAGAGCTTTTACAAGGAGTAAGACCAATATGTTGAGACAACAAACACTACAAGTTTCATACACATCAATATCCTATTTTGGGTCATCAACCAAAAAGGAATAAGGGTCCTATAGAAATTCTTCAAAAGGTAGAAGAAGTGTTGCCAAAAAGATCAAGAAGACTCTAGCTCCACTTAAACTCTCCAATTCTAAGAAATCTTCTGTAAATTAGAACTATAATTCAGCAAATGAATCTTCTACACATGCATCCCATTATATGTATCCTTTGAAGATTGACTTGAAAGATAATCTATGCTACTATTCGATGTCCAAAACAATCAAGAATGAAATTGTAAGTGATGCTTCATCTATAAAGTAATAACTTGCAAACTTGGCGAAGATAGGTGCATTATTGACATAGCATATACAAAAGCAAGAGTGTTGGATAATTAATTTGATGCATAGGGTGAATGGAGTATTATATGGAGAGTCCATCCATGCGACTTGAAAATGTATTGATTTAAGATATTGAAAAACATGTAAAGGAAACAACACGTGATAAAGAGATGCTATTTTCTTCTTAAGGGACAATCTTACTTGATATTTAAAGGTGTTCATTAAAGGGAGATCAAATATATGTACAAAGTCTCCACCAAGTCTTCTCTTGTGTATTCCAAGTCATACATTGGAAGGATTTAAATTTTCAAGTTGCTTGTCAATTATCAACCTCCCAAATTTCAAACAGTTTGAAGGAAAAGGATATCTGAAAAAAGAATGTCGCACTCTTTGTGAAGACATGTAATAATTATGGGACCTACAAATTTTACCTTGTCAAGAGCCGTTCTTTCTCTCCCTAGAATGCAATACCTTTGATTAGTACATAGATCTTGACCCCAGTTCTATCACTAGATAGTAGCAAGTTGTGTTCTGTATATTTTTTTTACTCTTCTATAGGCTGTCAATTGTTTAGTTTTAACACCCCTCACATTCCAAGACATCCCTAACTAATATACACACACAAGTTTCAAATCATAGACCTAAACCACCTTAATGGGTGATGGTCCTGATTCCATAGATTCCTCAATCATTTCTATCAATGTTGGAGTTACAAATATTTTAATTAAAGAACTCAAATAAAGGAAATAATTGATACTCATGTGGTATACAGTGAGTTTACGGTATTTTTGATGCAATATACTTGAAATTTTTGAGAGCCTTGGACAGTTTTTTATTAGATATGATTTTATTTTGATATGATTTTGCATGAAAATAAGTTTGGTGAAGTTAATTGAGAAAAATGCTGAAGCAACAGAAGTCGAAGTTGATGGAGCCCAACAACGGGCTTTCATCAAGTTGACGAACCGTTGATTGTGCGGCGTATGTGTGAGTACAAGGAATTCTAACTATTAGTGGAACAACAGAGGCAAATGATGCCCCGTAGATTCAGTGAAAAGGACAGTTGAGCAATGTTCCTCAATTGAATAAGAAAGTTGAGTTCTAGTACTTGAACCACATAGTAACAAGATAAACCGTGAACGGACCTGCAGACTGTAGGTGATGACCGTCGATTGAAGACCATAATTTTTGGCAATCTGCTAAACCACGAAGCAGAGCCGCAAACCATTGGCTGATCCACAATCCGTACGTTGCTATTGTCAAATAAAACCGCTTCCAAACTCAAATTTTCTATATTTCTTTTCCAATTAGTTTAGGATTCTTTTATATAAATATAAGTTATATATTTCATGTTTTCTTTGTCAAGCACTTTGGGATCTTTTGTTTTCATTTTAACGGTATTTTTTGCAAACAACTTTGGCAATTAATTCTTGATGCTTGGTTTATGATATTTGGGTTTGATTTTGAATTGAAGATTTCTGTATTCAACTATTCAAATTGTAACTTCATGATTTGTCTTGTTAACCCTAGCAACATCCACAACTAGGGTTGTGGTAACCATGAAAACTTAACAATGTATTGCTAATAACTAATTCTGGGATAGTGTTTATACGTATAGTATTAACTGTTTTCTTTTGAATTCTTTTTAACGGTTGCCAATGTTATAATTCGACTAATTCCTGCTTGTGGGGTGGCAGTTATTTTTAAGGGTAATTGGATCATTTCTAGATTTAATCGAGCTTAAGTAAGGTCTTTTTTCTATAAATGGGCTCACTATATAACCTTTTTAACTCTAAAACATACACAATCAAGTTATATTTTCCATAACCCATATTAATTCCCACTGTTCATCCCATTCAAATTATTCTCTCTCTAGAAACTTGAGAAAGAATAAGAAAAGATTCAAATTAGGGTTTTTGAGGAAGATGTTTTACACTAATTTCATTGGGTTTTGTTGTTAAGGTATTTTAGTTTTTATCCATGGATAACTTTTATCTAACGAGTCCTCAAAAAATTTCCAATTTCAAAAAGATAAAGGTCCCCAATTTTTAGGGTTTGATTCATAAGTCATGGGTTTCGTTCAAAGGTAATTCTGATTGTATTATTTTATAGTAAGCATGAATTTATTGTTTCCTAGGGTTTTTATAATCTTTCCCCAAGAACCCATGAGAATCCCTCATTTCACAAAGTTGATGATATGATGTTGGTTTTTATTGACGAAAGAGGAGTTCTATAAATTAATGCGTTAAGTGATATAATTACTTGAATTATAATGATATTCATGTCTAATGCTAGAATTCTAGATGTGATGATTGGAAGAATGTTTTGAACCTCAAGGAGGTAAAGTATGAGATTATGCTTTTTTTTGTGACATCTATGCTATTGTATTGATGATACTTTGAGAGTAAAGTATCCATGTTATTGTTATTGTTGCGTTGTTGGAAGGACATTCTTATGTACACACCTATTCAAGAGCAATGAAGGTTCAAGGGTTTAAAGGCTTTCTCATCTTCAATCTAAAATAAATTAATTATGGATGGTGAAAGGCTTACTCACATATGGTTTAAAGAGTTATCTTAATGACATACCTTAACTATGTACACCAATAACACCCTTTCATCAGTAATTAAAGAGCTATCTTAATTGATGTAGCAAGAATCGGTAGTCAAACGTCACTCTTTCATGAGGAACTGATGAGTTATTCTAGTTATATAACTTTGAAAAATATGTTAGGGCCAAGGTCCCCTTTCACAGGAATCATTCAATTTTTAAAACTACTTCGTGGTAATCTAATGCTTAGAACCTAGTGGATATTGCATTATATGGAATGTCTCCCGTGGTAACGTAGGGTTTCTACTAACAATATCATTCTATTATAAACTACGTGTCCTCATAAGTTATTAGCTAGTGGATCAACCTAAGCTAAGATTTATCGGTTCTACCTTAGGCAAGTAGACCAACCCTTTTCAGTGAGGGACTCACCGAAATTCATGTAAAGCTCACATGGTCTCATGTCTCTCAAGCGTATTTTTGTTTCTCGCAAAAAGAAGAAATTATGCTTACTAAAGTCTTGCTTAAAGTTGGAATCTCGTAGTGTTCAAAGGAACATCAACTAATGTAGCTTAAGAAGTAATTGCCTGAGTGTTTCAAGATTTTCAAGATATGCTAGCTTGCATTAATATGATGGTTTTGAGTATGTTTTCCAACTATATCCCTTGATGATTTTAAATCTGGGTAAAGTTGATGCTTTTCAAATAAATGTCCCTTTTAGCATTTTTCAAGTTTTTTATGCACCCTATCATACATGTGCATTTTTTATACAAACACCTTCTTCTACACTACCCTCATTATTCCCAAGTGTAGGGGTCATACTCAAGGGTTGCAATTCACTCATGTATTGTTTTGGGAGTGGAAATCTTCACATGGGAACTAACCATTTTATTTTTTTTTTCGCTTTCTTTTCAGCGTAGCTTCTCTTGGCCCGCCAAAATCAAAAATGATACATCGAGTGTAGAATGAACAAACCATCTTGCCTGAGTTCTTAAAAATAGTGAATTTTATCTTCAGCGGAACTTACCATATGTTCTTAAACTTGTTTGAGTGATCCCCTACCCGTAGGTTACCTTGGACAAATTGTCAATTCCACAAACAATGTTTGAAATAAATGTGGCCTGAAAAATATCTAGAACTAATAGTTAAAGTGGTGGTTCCTGTCCACCCCTCCATGCCTAATTAAAAATATCCGTCCAGCTCCTGCCACACGGGGTGATGTGAAAGCTAAAAGAGGATTGCTAGGTAAAAAACATATCTCAGGTCGCAATTGTTCAAACTCCTAAACGTAAGAACTTAAATCTCGTGTTATCAATATCACTCCAAGTTTCCCTTGTATGCTCAAGGTTGCTAGATAAGAAAAATTCACACGATGAATACCATTCCCCAATAGGTTAAGTCATAAATGCCTACCCCGTCCTATGGACACCATTCAAATTCCTGGATGAGAGTTCACAGACCGAACCCTTGGTGTGTTCGAGCACCGGTTCGAGATTTTATTGTGGCCTGCCGCTAAGGCTTGCAAAAAAGGAACGGGTTAGTTAGAAGAACCGTAGATGAGGTTGAGGTTTGTGCCAAATGAATATAGGAATAAAGAATTATGGGGGGTTGTTGGAGCGGAGGGTCAGGGAGTGGTTGTTGAGGAGCGGGTGAGATGGATTGTAGAGTAATAATTATGAGTATTTGGTTGAGAATGAGTTCTGGGTTGGGAGGAGTTGTAATCGGGGGGAGGGGGTTGGAGGTTGGGAGGGGGTGCGTGGTAGGGGGAATTGGGGGAGGTTAGGGGAGGTTGGGTTTGGGATGTTGCGGGTGCGAGGTGTTTGCGGTGGGGAGTGGTTGTAGGGGTCCAGGGTGGGGGGGAATTGAGGGACGTGTGGCGGGGAGGTGGGGTGGGCGCACGTGAATATTGTTGGGGCTGTTGCGTTGCGGGATGGGTGGGTTTGGTGGTGAACTTGGTATATGGGAGTGACAGGGGGACAGTGATTGTGTGGGCTGGGTATTGTTTGATGGGGTGTGCTCCAGTCGTCTGTGGGGTGATGGGGTTTGTGTCTAGGTTTTGGGTGGTGTGATTAGAATGGGTGTGGGGGGGGGTGTTGTAGGGGTGGGGGGTAATTGTTAGCTGGATTGGGGGGGAGCGGCTTGCGCTGGGACGGGGGGGGGATGATGGGTGAGGGTGGTGGAAGGGTGTTGGTGTGGGTGCGTGTGTGGGTGCAGAGGGGGGGTGAGACGTGGTGGAAGGGTGAGGGGTTTTGTTTAGGTATGAGAATGGGGGGGGGTTGTGTGGGGGGTTTCTAGTATGTAGGAGCGAGGCGTGGTTGGGGATCGGGGGTATTGGAGGGAGTAGAATGTTTATGGGGTTGGGGGGGCGGATATGAAAGTGTAGTGGTTGTTTAATTTGGAGGGAGGGGGGTGGGTTGTTGGTGTTATGGTATGGGGGGGGGGATGGGGGTGGTTGTGGGTATTGGGGAGGAAGTGTGGGTGTGAGGAGTGTTTGCTGTGACTGAGATGTGTCGTGGTATGATTGTTTATGAGTTTGGTGGGATGGTTGTGTAGGTTGGTGTAAGGGTAGTGTTTGATTTATAGGGAGGGTTCATTAACACGTATTTGCTATTAATAATTGCTTTTGTGTAAAAGAAGTTAGGTTGGATCTTTTACATATGATTTCATCATGATCTCCATACTCTCAATGGTTGGTTGGCACTACTTATTTTTGATACCTCTCATTATTTGTTGGATGACAAAGTCAAAATTAAGAAGAAATATATGAATGTAATGGACTGATATTTGTTTAGATTCATACGTAGTAACAACAACCTTCCTGAATAAATCTATTATTTATCACCCCAAGTTTGTGTTAGTAGGTAGAATTATTGGAAAAAAATAACATTAATATTGGTCTTATTATTATGGATGAGATGCTGATGAGGACCAGATAAGAGCACATTTCTCTCTCTTTTTTGCTCTTCGTCACACGATTGAGTGAAAATGTATGACTTTCTTTTAGGGTAAATACTGATGAGAGGATCACCCCATCCTTATCCAATGAAATTTGGAGGACCGAGGTTGACTACTTGTGGGATTATATGGTTCGAGGCGTACAAAAACCACTAATATGCATTTGTGGTTTGATGCCTACCATTCTTGAGACTGAGGCTACTCAACTCGTTTGATCTGTGGAGTAGTTATGTAAAACTTAACCTTGATCCATGACCTCACATCTACATCTAATAAACTTAAATAATGTTTTACTTGGCAACCTGCCCTACACCAATCCAGTCCCTGATCTCTTTATCAGCCACAATCTACCAAATGGGAAATCTTGTCTGGTTTTCAGATGTGAGGGCAGCTAAGGTTAGGAAGGACTGCCAAGGATATGATCAGGCGATGATTGTTGGCTTTCGCATCTATAAGAGAATGGTGTAATCATTGTGAGCCACTATCTTGTCAAAGACTTGGTTAGATAATCTTATGACTAGGTTACTGGACAAGAAATATGGAGGGTAGTTAATATGTTATATCTACTATGATGGTTGATATTCCAACCTTAGGGTAAGAATGCGGGCCAGCTAAGTTCTACAACTTATCGGTGGCTATAGGTCATTTCCCTTTTTCTTTCTTTCTGAAAGGCCTGTAGTTTTGTGCCTTTGTGTGCGAGTGTTGGATTAGTACCAAGTAGTGGGTGGGTACTACTGTTGCTATACTATTGCTTTTAAGGAGAAGTACCGATAGGGCTATGAGTATTTTACCCATGAAGAATTGGAAGGAAGTCGTGCGTATTATCAGTTTCAACCAAAGTTTTCCAATTATATTTTTTCTCTCTATTGGTCACGCCTCCTTAATTATTCATTTTAGCGAATCCATAGAGGTTTTGCAAAATTTATATGAAAAGGAAGAGCAAAGTATTGGGTTGCTTAGGAAGACATGTGTCAACTCAAATAAGTGGGAGCACTAGGATTTAGGTCAATCTTTGATCTTTCAAAGACTCTATTTTCCAAATATTTGTTGAATTTTAGGACCAAAAGGTCTGTATGGGAAAATTTCTATGGAACTAGCATTTCAAAAGACACACCATGAATTGTTTAATGTAGATCTCAAATATTGAAGTTAAATATGCAAGTCAAAAAATAAGATATAATCAAGAGGGATGTGGTTGGAATCTAAAGATGTGGCCATACTGCTTTGGTTAATATTGACACAACTAGATGAATTTGGCATATCTTGTAATATTACACATGGACCCATAGAAGATATGAATATTTTCAATCAAATCATGATCATGACGTATGGGAACAATATTGTGATGATGAGTTTGCCAAAAAACAGTGTGATTATGTGGGTTGATATCTGGGTTAGGTTTTTTGGAACATGACTAGGCAAATTTAAGAGGAAAGCAGCTGGGCACCAGGACATATAGGAAAAGAGTTATTCCATTCAGAATTTTTTTCTATTTTTTGAGGGTTGGTGTCAAAATATTCCTATATAGAGGTCTAGGTAAAAATCTATCGTAAATCTGTGGTACTGTTTTTTTGTTGCTCAGACTCGTATATCAGAAACTTTGACAATCTTTTTTGTGCCTCGCGCATGATTTTATGCCTTTGGGCTTACCATTTTGGCAGGTGCTGAGGTGAGATAAGGTGATTCCTTTTTGTTGAACTTAAACAAACCCTAGAAAATCTGAAGCACTGATTGTGTTATTAATTGAAGCCACGATATAGCTTTAACCATATATCATCATTTGAACAGATTTGAGAAAAAAAGAAATATTACAAAACTCGAGACGTTGTCAAGAATGCCATGAAGGGAGAGATAATAGAACCATTCATCTAGTGACTATTTCTTAATATTCTTTGCTGTTAATTGTAATTAAGCCTCTGTTAAATTGGTTTAATTTTTAAA
Organism: Solanum habrochaites; assembly: GCA_027704765.1. Taxonomy (NCBI): domain Eukaryota; kingdom Viridiplantae; phylum Streptophyta; class Magnoliopsida; order Solanales; family Solanaceae; genus Solanum; species Solanum habrochaites. The sequence goes on along the minus strand of JAKWJA010002489.1, from coordinate 62,072,737 downwards.
ATCTTATTCCCCTATTATTTCTTGTAAGGTTTTAGATGGTTATATCTTCTTCCTGCAGGCAATTATCTCCATCAATTGAACTCTATTTTTAAACAGTCAATGCAGATCGAAGGTCTTAATGCGAGAGAAATCCATGTTCCTGTAGGTCTGTCACACACTGAAGTAGAAAGCCTTGATTTATGTGAAGTTTGTTATAAGTTGAGGTTTAAGTAATAGAAGATGGTTGAACCACTTGTGTGCAAAGTAAAATTTTACCTATTGTGATTGAAAATGATTCCTTGATTATTAAGTAATAATTTTAGTGGAATTCGGGGAATTTCATGGGACATACATCAATAAACTACGATGCATTCAATAGATCTTAAAGGAAAATGGGACGTGACGATGGTCCACACACTTGCAAGGAAAGTCAGAAACCTGGCATTTTTTTTTTTAACTTTGGTTATGATTTTTAAGCATGTAATGATTTTCTATTAATGAAACACATGAATCAAGTTGAAACAAGAAATTCAAGAAGACACGATAGTTCAACCAATTTCAAAACAAAGCAATGCAAGAATTAAATCATGGATCAAGTGAATATATTCATAAGTATGGGATTAACAAATAATCATACGAAGGGTTATACAACAAAAAAAAAAGGGAAACAATCACTTTCCCTTAGATGTTGTATGTCATAAATAATTCAACTGTTTATAGATAAGATCGGGTAAAAATACCTATGATATCTTTAACTAGATACCTTGGTCCAATTCTCCGAGCTTAATCGACACGAGTTTAAGGATGGATTAGGTTATTTCTCTTCTCAGGATATATTTTGTTGAGTCAGGATTGTACAAGTAGATTAGAATATTTACTTTAATAATATTTATAGAACACGTGTGAACAGAAGAGTCTTCACCATTCGGATTCATGGTGTACTAGAATTTTTGAAACACCCAACTACTTAATCACTCAAAAGGTAATTTTTAGAAAATTTTCAATACAATTATCATTTTAACCCCTCTGCGATTGTGGACCTGGGCACGTACTAATTAGCGGTGTGAAGTTGTTGGGAAGTTTGAATTATACTCGGTGTCATTATTATTTAATTAGGGGTAATGCAGATCAACTAATTTATTAATAGTTAATGGACAAGTTCATAATTATTAATATTCAATAAACCATTTGGCGGATCTCTATGAGTTAAATTATAGTTACATGAGGCTGGGGGGGTTAACAAAAGTTTTGGAGAGCCAAAGCCTCTCCACGCACAGAAGAAAACTAATGCCTGCCAGACACATTACCAAAAAGCATCATAGGATAATGGAGGTAAAGTTTCTATTTGATGAAAAGAAAATTTGTAAATTTTTTGTATTATCCCTAATCGCACTTTAGTGTGAAGTATGATTGGTTTGGTAGAAATGTTATTACTTGTAATATGTTTGTGGTGACGTAACTTAAGTTCTTATTAAGGCTCCTATGAGACAAAAGAATTACTTTCGGATTTATCTTTGCATTATCATGAAATATTGAATTGGGAGATAAGTGATAAGTGTGAATGGATTACTTCAAAAGGGTTTGAGTTTTCCAATTGATTGTTACGGTGAACTAACGTATTATTTTGGTATTTATTATCCAAATTTTCATTAAAAAATTTCCTTAAGATGATTATATTATGGTTCACGTTTTTATATATTGGAACTTAACACAAGGCTTGAAATTTGAAAGACGTGAGAATTAACATGTTTATGGATATCAAAATTTATAAACTTTATTTTAGGTTCGTATGAGTTTTTGGGTCAAGGCTAAACACATAGATAGTATGAGTATTGTTAGTTTTGAAATCTTATTGCAGTCATTATTTTGATTATTAATTGTTTGAGTTGGCACTCAACAAAAGAGAAAGGCTCAAGCAACTTGAGTGATTCTGGTTTATTAAGAAGGCAAGTGAATTTCTAAACTCTTATTAGGTTGTTGGAAATTTGGGTATTTCCTTGCGGTATGTTTTGGGGATCAATGACACTTGTGATGACTTTTACTTACTCCATGTTCATTAATTCTAATAATGAAAAAGGGGTATAATAAAAACCGATGTTATGTACTTTTTGTGTGTGATTTGTTAAGAATTTGTTTGAAAAACTGTTGAAATCGTGTTGATGTGGTCATCATGAATGTGTTGTTTGTGAATCATAGTCAATGTTGTGATAATGACCATCTTTGTATTTGTGTGAACAGTCATTTAATTGTTTGAGACATGACTGCGACGAAATGTAAATTTGAAAGAATAAAGAAAATAATAGGATGTACGAATTCGAGGGATTGATCGCGCATCGCGATGTTACTACTAGATATTGAGAGACGTTCGCTCGCGTCACAATGTTTAACATATCGAGGGTCTTTGCCGCCACGATGGCTGCATGAACAGACATGACGCTCATGAATCCAGACTGCCGAGACAAAGGGGTGAGTATCACTGGTCAAACACGCATCTTAGTCTTGTATTGCATTCTCGCTTTACATACTTTTACCATTATAAGCTCTAAATCTTGTGTTGTTGATATTGTTGAGTGACTTTTTTGAGGTAAGTTGTGATTGATGAATAAGAAGCTTTTGATGAGGATATATATAACTTGTGTTTAGTGGTTGTTTGTTGTGCTATGGTGCTATGGTAAACTTTTGAGCTGTTTAGGGTTTGGTTGGTTCATGCCCGTTTTACTTGTGGAATTCGGAATGGGGTGTAAATAATTAACCCGAATTCTGTTACTTTAACTTTTGTTTAGAGGTTTTCTCATTGAAGTACCATGTGGTTTGGTACTCACCCCTTGCTTTTACAATTTTTTGAAGGTTAATAGCCCGGATCTTTGTGATATATTCTCTTCTTTTTTGGAACTTCGTGGAGATTTGTGAGGTAGCTATTTGTCATCTCAACAGACCCTCTTGCTCCGTTTATGATCTTGTTCTAACTATAAACAATGTATATGACGATGGACTTGTGTGTTATTTTTATTCAATTGTAATACCCTATAGTCCATCTATACGCGTGCAACTATTTCTGGGGTATTTATGAGTTAATTAAGATTTTCCCCAGTTTATGTAAAGTTGAGTTTTAAAGCTTTACTTGCTTTGTGGGATGAGGCGAGTTCCATCACTTGTATTTTTAAGGTCGTGACAAAAATGGTTTATCGAGAGCCCCAGCTAATGGGGTTTTCACGTGTATACAAACCGAGTCGAAGTCGAGTCTGAAGATCGGTACCTGGACATCCGTTACTTATCTTTGGACAGGCTATATTATGAACTTTTAGGAAAAATAAAATCTTCACTTCTTGAACCTCTATCGTGCATCCTTTCTCCGTTATGATTCTTATTGCTTTATTCCATTCTCTGTCACTTATTGTGATGACTCGTGTGTAGTTCCTTACGTGAGTATTTGGTGTGTTGTATATGTCTTGGATGTTAGATTTACTACAAACGTGAAAGTGATAGACATATGTAAACGATATGTTGTCTCTTTCAAAATGTTTGGTAATTTGGATGGGTTAAATATGTGATGACTTGATAATGCAATTTGAGGATATTTGATGTTGATATTGAATAATAGTTTGGGTAATTTTATGAACGTGGTTCGTTGTTTTGTTAGTTACCCCAATAGATGTAATAGCACTTGAGTGGTATAGGCAATATATAGATGAGTTTGATAATTGAAAGTGCAATTATAAAAGGATGGATAGGTAATGAACAATGTACCTTTGGAAATATCAATTAGTAAGGTTGTGATAATATGTACGGGTTGTTAGCAAATAATGAAAAATGATGTGGCGTTAGTTCAGGTCATATACTTTATTATGACTTCATATATTGAATGTAAATAAAAGATAAGATCATGATACGACTATTATAACGGTATCGATCATCTCTTTGTAAGATTGTGGAGTGGGTTACTCCTACTATTGAACTGATCTGCGAATTAAACATTTTGTTAGAGAGACCGAATGAATTTAGTAGTATATTATTGTTACATTATGGTCAGAAATGTGTGGAATATTTGCGTATAATCTTCCTCGACTTTTTGTGGCTATCTAGGGGTGGATTAAAAGACGTTATGATTGTTATAGGGTGAATCTACACTGGCTTTCACGATATTAATATAGTGGTAACATATGAAAACAGAATACTTTTATTGTCAGTGTGAATACTTACACTTTCGTCATGTAATTTGATGTGTCTTGTGCTCGTATAATGAGATTTGATGTTGCTTTTATATTTGGTGAAACCACTAGTTTATTACTATGGACTGTCTTTACAACATGTATTTATAGAAGATTTTTAGTGGTGAATTTTTTTTCATGATATTAATGGTGGTTAGGTGTGTGAAGTTATTCTAATGATTGTAGTTCAATGTAAGCATCAAGGGAATTGTATTCTATCATTACAATCTTCCGGGTAAAGAAAGTCTCAGAGTATAACCGTTGTATGAAGGAAATTGAGATTTTAGTAAAAAAATGCCTAAAAGTGGGTTAGTCTTTGATTTGAGTTGGTATTACTAGATTTAAGTGGTCTATTGATGAAAGAAATTATGACTTCGTAATATGACAAGAATAACTGAGAGCTGATGGTAATAATAGTTGTGATGGATGTGATGAAGATGCAATTTTATTATAAGGATTATTGACTCAAACAAATTTTTGTATTGCATTAATGACGTCTTACATATCCAACGGCTAGTGTTCTATTATTTGTTTGAGGTAGTTCTGGTAATAAGAAAAATTGGTACAATGTTTAAAAACACGGCTTGAATGAAAATTTAGAAGACTAAAGAGGTCAGAAGAAAGTAATTATTAGGGGTAATATAGCTTCAGAAGGAGGCAAAATCAAGGATATTTACTCTGATTGCAAGGGCAAAAGATGTATCTTCAGGGGGTTGAAAATTTGGTTCATACAAAAGTGGTTCTATATATTTTACCCTTGTTATAGTAAGAGTATCACGGGTTCATCAGATTGATTTTAAAAAAAAGATAGGGTAAGATTTGAGAAAACAGTCTACAGATGTTTTACTCGAGTGTGGTTATAAGTTCTTGTTTTATTTTAACTTTGGTGAATGGTATGATTGAATTTAACCAAAAAATACAGTAAAGTTTATGGAGTGACGATCGATTATAGGCTAATATATGTGAATACATAAGGATGTTCAATGTATGAGCTAATGTTGATAGATAATGAAATTGTTTTACATATTTCGGATCAAACTTTAAGTTTCTCATTATGAGTCTATGTTCATGGTTGTATGTATTCTCAAGGTATGAATGAGTAAGGTAAGAAATGATCGATCACATTAAGTGATTGGCATTTGGAAGGACCTCTCAATGGTTTAAGTAATAAAGTTTGTTTTTTTGATTGTTAAAAGACCTCAGGAAAGATTTCACTAATAAGTGTTTTTTAGAGGGTTTGGTCAAAATAAGATTGATTGTTTGTCAAACGATATTGGTAAGTGAGCTATCGAAAAATAATAATAATTAAGTGTTTGATATATTTAAGAGATCAAGATATTCATAATTTTGTGTCATAGGAAGAATTTAAGAAAAGTGGAGGAATAAACCTCTCGTATAAGCCCTTGGGTTGTAGTTGAAGGATTTTTTTTTTGCCTATGAGTTTAGATATGGATGTGAGATGTGAACTAGTATGGTACAAACTTACTAGGAATATATCATTGACTTTTCTAAGTATTAATTTTTTGTTTGGGTGACAAGCAGTAATGTGTGAATGATTCTATGTGGTTATGTCGAGCTAGATTGTTCAAATTATGATAGGTAACTTATTGATGTGCAACCGTATGGACCTACACTTCTACATGGTTAATGAGAATTTTGAAGAGATTGAAACTACTTTGTTGATGGAACTACGTGGACGTGATGTGTTACATAGACATTTGATAGTGAGTAGAGGTTATGAGACTATATTAAACAAAATTATTAGAGTTACCAAGGATTTCTGTAATTTTTGGCATGAGATACATGTTGGTATGCATGGTAGTTGAAATTTTTTATGTAAGAGTTCATGTGAAATTGACATTGGGTGTGATTCAATTATTGTACCGAGATGGAAATGTATTTATTCATTTGAAATTAGTTCTATCAGTCTTAGGTGTCACTCATATCTTCCATGTAATGCTTAAATGGAAAGAGAGAGAGAGAGAGAGAGAGAGCCATATTTTTTAAATTTTTAGACACTACAATGTGTTTGCTAAGGTGACTCTGATACTAGTGATATTTTAAGAGTAAGATAAATGATTGAAGTTGTTACGATTTTTATTGGTATTAAGAGTGTTATCTTAAAGGGACTACCTTCAAAACAATGTGGAGGTTAATGAATCGAGTATTTGTAATATTCTGATGTGGATCATACTCGTTGATTATCTGTAGCTAGAAAATTAATGAGATAAGAGTCACATCAATGAAAATGTTCGATATGAGCACTATGGAGGAAATATCTAGTGTTATTCGACCTTGGTTTTGTAGATTCTTATGTTGACTACCTAATTCATTTCAGACATGATTTGGAGTATGATTCATTGCATATGTCCACGCGTGTTTCTACATCTATGGGTGAATCCCCAGTGGTGGATCGGATGCACCGATCCTCTTATATCCTCTTGATAGGGTAGGATCCTTGGACATACTTGGTCATTTCAGTTATGATAGATTTGGTGTTGTTTGAGATGGTTGAAGTATACAACTAGTTCTACACACACAACCTTACTTATGAGAACTTATATAAGATCTACTATGAAGAAATATAATTGGGTAAGATTATTGTTAGAGATACTGCATTTTGAAGTGTATCGTTTATTGGGTGTTCACTTAATCATTTTTTATTTTGTTAGATATGTTTGATTCTCCCTTAATGAGTATGCAATGTCTAAAGATCAAATTTTTATAACTTTGAGAAAGATTATGTTTTGAGAAGAGTCATTTGGTAAGATCTACGAAAGTTTGTGCATTATGAATGTGTCGATGGTTAAATTAGATTCACTTATGATTATAGTCGATATCGGTTAAGAATATTATCTTGGTTTTGTGAGAAAAGAAGCGTCTGGTTGGTGTTTGTTGTTATAGTCCAAATGTGTTTCAGTTCGGATTGATTTATTTTATGGTGTTAGTTGTGCTTGATTACTCCTCCTAATTTTCTACCTATTCAAGTCCAAACGAAAAGTTCAGTTCTTAAGGAGGAGCTCACTTGAAGAGATAAACACTGACTGGTAGGTCATAATTGAGCTTTTGGTCACGTCGGTTATTCTTCCTTCTTCTTAACTTCTTATGTTAGAGGACAAACATGATTTTTATTGGTGGATAATGTAATGACCAAAAAGGTCATTTTTAGAAATCTAATAAATTTGGTGTGTTTTAAACCTTTATCGGTTAGTTCCCCAACCCGGAAGTCACGTACGATTAGTGTGTGAAGTTGGTTGGGAATTTTGAAATAATTGGGTGTCTACTGTTATGCCGTAATTTATCTATCTTTCGGGAAAAATTGATTTTTGAAATGTTCAAGTATAAAAAAATTTTGAAAAAATATTAGAAAAGAGTCGGTTCATTTAATTTATAAAGAAATTAAGGAAAACAATAATTTAAAAATATTTTACAAGATATACTTCAAATCTCAGAGACAATGGGTAAGAGGTTCTTATTTTAGGCTTCAAGAAGGTTTTTAAGGCATTTTAAGCGTCCGCTAACATGCGGTTATCCTACGACGTAGGTTAAATATTTTTTTACTATTGTTTTATTTAAAAATAATTTAACATAAACAAAATGGTTAAACAAAGAATCATTATATATATATTTTTCTGGTCATACGACCTTTTAGAAACAATTGAGTTGATCTACAAGTGATTAAAATATTTAACAAGAACTAGATTAATTAGAATTTATTTAATCCATCGAAAATAATAATTTAAACCAATGTGATGAATTTGAGCATGAAAAACCATTTTTAAATTAAAAGTTTTGCCTGACTTAAAACAATTCTAACAATAGTAAAATAGTTAAGTCAAAAGCATTAAAAATATATCTTTTAACAACATATATTTGACTTAAATAAAGATATAAATTTGACTGGTACACTCAACATAAAAATAAGTGAATTGGCAAAAAGATTGTTTAATAGTATAAAACCAAATAAAAAAAATAATTCTCTTTTTGGGGGACAAGTAGGTGTAGTCAAAATAAATTATGGTTAGAAGTAAAAGAAAAGTCAAAGCATAATCAAAGCAATTAAAGGAGTAAAAGAGATGATGAGCCCAATTTCGCTGCAAATTTTTGTTTTAACCAAATAACCATTTTTGTATACATTTACTGTATATGAGTGTATTTTGTCATGTATATTAGCTCTTTGTGTGTTTCTCATGCTTTCAAACACCTGTATTTTAACTCATCTCTGTATTGTAACATTTTTGGCCACATGGTTTATGCCATGAACCTGTATATCAATGTATAAACTCTGTATACATCATGTATACAACCCATTTCTCATATTTTTTTTTGAAAATTCCAACAGCGTGTTGGGTGTCAAATACCTATAACAGCTTCCAAATACATAGGGGGGCTGACTCGAGAAAGGGAGAATACAAAGATCGAGACTTTATGGGTCATCTCGGAAAATGCAAGGTAGATGATCCAAATTGACTCGAAACGGGTTCATGCGAGAAATGAAAGAAAGAATAAAATTAGTATTTGAAATAATGAAAACAAATGAGACATGATTTTAATCAAAATGAAAAAAACCATACGCATCTCAAAACTCCAAAGGGTCACCAAAAAAAGTAATTTTAACTAATATATATATATATATAATAATATATATATATATTATATATATATATAATACACACACACACACGCGCACAACAAACAGTGAATTGGAGACCCTAGCTTGAATTGAAAAAAACAGAGGAATCTGCTATATTAATGGACAACCAAATTTAGAAATTTGATTATAGCTTCGTATGAGTTTTTGTGTCAAGGTTAAACACACAGTTGTATGAGTGTTGTTAGTTTTGAAATCTTATTGTAGTTATTATTTCAATATAGATTGTTTTTGTAACGACTGGAATTGAGATCCGGACGAGACCAACGTCATTGACCTCTTAGAGGTCACAAACAAGAATATTACATACGTCATCCTTACTTTACATAGGTTAATTTTTGAGGAAAATTTGAAACTTTGATTATTTAAAGACTTTGCTAAAACTTTTAAATTTTCATAATCGTCACTCAAACCATTCTAACATTAAAGAGATAGCAAATGAAAGAAACTAATCATAATTATATTGAATAATGGCCAAAATAGAACCAGTACAAAGTCTGAACCAAAATAGGAAAGAAATGCTAGTGGAATATGCTCCACTACCTAAACTCTAAAACTACGCTAGAATTTAAAACAGTAGCATCCTCGAAAGCATAACGACCTACTTAACTCCGGATGAATGCTCACGTCTAGATAGCTTCAACAATAAACCTATGTCTCTGTCACCCGCCTGCACCTGCACCTAAAATAGTAATATGTATAGGGTTAATACACACTTGTACTAAGTATTGGTATATGCAAGCACACACATAGGACATGCATGAGAAAGAACAACTCTTTTCCAACGACATGATTTTTGGAAGTAAAGTCAGTAGACTTGCCAAATTGAGATTTAGAAAGTTAGTGAACTTTCAAAATTGAGTGATAAGGTCCTGTATTGAGTACGTAACATGACTCATAGCACATAACATTAAATCAGTAAGTTTATTTCCTCTCCTTCTTTTCATATGCCCAGGAGATCTTGGACTCATGGCCCTGACCTTCCGACTTTCAGAGACAAGGCTGCACAGAACCACCCAGTACCACCGCGCAGCAGACTGCTCAACGGTCACGTGGGGACACATGTTGGACATTATGAAAAACACATAGTCTGCTTCATTCATTCATACTTCATTTCATTTTATTCATACGGCCGTAGGACACAAAGCTATTATACCCAGGTGTTGTTTAAGGACTATGATCGGGGTTGCTTCGCACAGATCAGGGACAACCTATTTTATCATACATGAGTCTAGCTCACCCTCTTGATATCCTATCCTACACCTGGTATCATTCATTTCTTTAATGCTTTATTCAGGTTGGCCCATTCATTCAGTCATTGCGGAACTGTAAACAAATTTAAACCGGCCAAAGATCATATGAGCATCATGAAATCCCAGTGTCTTCCCTCACACCCAAAAGATATGGAAATCACCGGACAAAGTGACACAATAAACATGCTAGCGTAGGGAATTTAACCCCACAATATCACATATATTTGTAGATAGGTTCAAATACTTAGGAGATATATGGATAAACCCTTACCCAGCAAGGAAGGACACAGTCTTATCTAGTGTAGAGTATACGTGAACCTTCGCCCTTCCCGAAAAGGAAGCATCATACTCCTTCTTCCTGCTCATAGAAGCTATGGTGTCAGTATAAAGTTCCATTACATTCAAACATTAACGTCATGGAAGTTGGCCTCTAGTGATAAGGAAACATTCGAATTAGATGATTTGTCATTTCTCACATTAGTTTAAGTGTGTTTTAAATTCAATCCATTTCATTTAGAGTGTTCATAGAGACTAGTCTCTTCATTATCTTACACTCTCATTGGTGAGTAACATGTTGGTAACATTTACTTAGGCTCATTTGAGATGCTCTCTCATTATACATTAACCTTATATAATGTTTCCCACCTTCTTAATTATTAGGAACCTTTCTTTTCATAGTTACTTCACCTTCTTAGCCGTGGAAAGGTTCATTTATTGTCATTTCATAGTTCATCTCATAATTATGCCACATGCACTTGGCCATTTATTGTATCTTACACTCATACTTAACCTCCTAGGGTTCATCATTGCATTAGTACATATTAGTAGGTTCATTTACCTTTTGAATGTATGTAGACTTATGTGTCAAAATACAAGTCAGGGGATTCATTCATAGTTCACTAAGTGGATTCTTACTTCCTAAGATTATGTAGTTACAAGACTTATTATTGGTATATATTGCAAGATTCTTTATTTTGACATAACTAGATTGCATTAATCTTGGGATATTTAATCACGGATGGACCTTATGTATCAATACGGCGGAAGTTTGGGCACGAGATCCCAAATCTGAATCACTTGGATATCATTTATATTTTTTATTGATTTTCTTTCTAATATTCATAAACATTAGACCTCTAAATGAAATCGCCAAATAATCAATTTTAAAATTTTTCATTTACAGGGGAGGATAATTTTCTTTAATTTTATAACTCTAATTAAAGCTCAAACATACATGAAAGGATTAATTTTCTATTTAATTAGAACTCTAAATTAAATCTCAACATTTACGTGAAGGTATTAAATTTTCTATTTTAATTAGAACTCTTGTTTCCCATTCTTGCATAAACTAAGAGGTTGTGGGTTCAAACTCCCACAGCCTCTTGCTTTTCCTTTAATTATCGTTGGGGAAGGGAGGTTGTGGGTTAGAACTACCACAACAGCCTTTTTTTTTTCTAATTTTCTCGCTGCTTCAGCCCTTGAGGTCGTGGGATCGATTCCCACGCCTCGCGTTTTATTTCTTCTTATTTTCCCTTTCTCGCACGCGCACTTGGAGGTCGTGGGTTAAAATCCCCCGCCTCCCATTTATTTGCTGGATTAATTTCCTCCTCCTCTTTCCCTCAGGTCGCGAGTTCAATTCCCCCCAGCCCCATTCTCTTTTCCCCTTTCTCGTGAACACAGTGTCCAAGGGTTCGATTCCCCCTAGCCTCTTTTTTTTTGCTTCCTCTCTCGTGAAAACAAGTAGCTAAGGGGTTCGATTCCCCTTAGCCCCATCTCCTTTTTTTTCTTCTTATTTTCAGCCTTCTCAACATGTGAGGTCTTGGGTTCAATTCCCATTGGCCTCACTTATTTATTTCCCTTATTTAAAAACCTAGAATTTAACCTATTGGGAGAATATGAAATTTGAATTTTTTTTATCATTCCTCACTGATTTTTGAGTCACCTCTTTCATGAGTTTACTTAGCTAAAAGAGTTTTATTCAACCCAACATTTTTCATTATAAGAACGCCTATTTACCCCCAACTTTACACACATAAAAATATACAAAACAATGATATTTTGACCCAATAACATTGGTTAAAGGGCCACTGCTCACACTGCCACACATAACACCCCAATTTTTTTTTTGTTACCCTTGCAAAATTATAATTTTCGTAAGTTCCAATTAAAACATGTTCACACACTTATATGAATACGTCAATCATGCCTAATATAGCACAAACACAACATGACCAATCCTACGAATTCGTTGGAGGCTTACAAGGACATTACAAAGGGGAAAAAAAACTTTATTTTTCAAGAGCTGAGAAACATTCGAAGGGAAAGTAATCTTGGAGAAAGAATGTCCAGGAGAGACCCATACCTTTTGAGTTATTCAAGTATAAGTTTCTCCGGAAACTCCTCCAAACAAAGCCATTCACTTGCCACGTACCAACCCAAACTCGACGAACTCTCTTTGCCTTAACAGTTTGATGACTTTGTTCTTTTACTAAAAATTATTGGGAGTTCTTCAAGTGTGATGAAGACTATTGATGATTTTTGGTTTTTGTTCGGTGTTTGGCAGAATAACGGTGAGAGAGCGATATTGAGAATGTTAGAGAGGTGAGAAACGTGAGGGAGAGAGTTATTAGGATTAGGGGACTAAATCAACCACTTAGTGAAATTGGAATAATTACAGTAATATAAAATTTATTTATTTTTTTTAATAATGAAAGGATCATTATTCCCTAAAATGTTTATATTTTTAAATAACAATTGAATCACCTTAAGTATTTATCTATTCGATTTTAGGGATGTTAAAGTTTTGAGATGGAAGTTCAGCGAAAGATGAATGCTCAAGTTCCTGAGTGAATTCTTGGTTTATTGAGGCAAGTGAATTTTTAAACTCTTGTTTTTCGTATGGAATTTGTATTTTTCCTTGCGCTATGTGTTGGGGAGTAATGTGACTTTGTGATGAATTTACTTGTCCGTGTTGATTAATTCTTATGATAAAAAACGGGTAACAAAAAGGCAATGTGATTATTTGTTGGTGTGTGATTTGTTAAAAATTCTTTAAAAACCTTGTTGACTCATTGTTGACGTTGTATCATGAATGTGTTGTTGTGAATTGCACAATTTTGTGAAAATGGTTATCTTCTAATTATTTGTGTGGACATGTCATTTGCATTGTTTTGAGAACTTGTTGTGACAAGTGTTATGTGCATTGAGAAAGAAAGATAAAATAAAAAGGATGTGTTGATTCGAGGGACGTATTGCGCGCCACGATGGTTACTATTATTGATGGTCGTATCGCACAGCGGGATGGATGCATGAGCAGATATGTCCCCATGGGTCCGGACTAAGAGACAACAGGTGTGTACCTCTATGTTAGACATGCATCATTATACTTGACATTACATTTCATCACATTGCACACTTTTATCATTGATGAAATCAATCGTGTGTTGCTGATATTGTGAGTTTTTTTATGAAGTGGTGATTGATTAATAAGAAGTTTGTTGTTGAGGACATTATAAAAACTTGTTCTAAGTATTGTAGCGTCAATCTATTGTGTTATGTTGTTAAAACTGTGATGTGAGCTGTTTGGTTGAGTTGATTTTATGCAGAGAGGTTCGTCGTTTGGAGGTCGGATGGGGTTTAAGGAGTTACCCGAAATTCTACTCCCTTAAATTGTTTTAGAGGTATGCCTGTTGAATACCTCTGATTTGATTACCTCACCCCTTTCTTTCACCCAAATTTTTTTAGGTTAACTATTCTGGACTTTGTTATATATTCTTTTCTTCTTCAAAGACTTTAGACATCTTGGAGATTTCTGAATTAGGCTGGTTGTCATCTCAACGGCACCTTTTACTTCTATTGTGATATTGTTTCTACTCTAAAAAAACAATGTATATGAGACTTATATGTTTTATCAATTGTAATACTGTAGAGGCTTGTACACGTGACAATCAGGTTTTAGGGTATTTTGAGTTAATAATAAAATTTCCGCATTTTATTGTAAACAGTGAATTTTAGACTGACTTGTTTTGGTGGATGAGGTGTAATTAGTTAATTGCAATCGTGACACAATACAACTCAAGCATTAAAGCAATGCTCTGATTTGAAAATTGGACTACTGGAGCCTCTAAACAAATTATAGTGCTGAAATGAGTTTTGATTGGTTCAAACATTTAATTTATTTTTGTGTTTGTCGTTTCAGATTGTTGATGATTGTTTTTTTTGTTCGATCACTATTGGACCCAGAATTTATGTTAGAGCCCCCTTTTGTTTTCAATAAATGGCCGTTCCAGTATTTAAACCAAATAAACTAGGATGGTTTAAGTTGTTTTTATAAGGATCAATTTATAACTAACCATTCTATATGAATATTTACATTTGGATTTAATCACAAATATTTAAATTTAAAAATCAAAATTTATCAATCTTAAAAACTCACAAAAACAATCTAGTCAAAAGGATTGTTTTATAATAAAGATATGTTGGAAAATAATTTATGTTATTATTTGAGGTTTTTCGTCACTAAGTTGAAAAATAACCTTAAAATTTGATTACTTGTCTCAAGGATTTTTATTATTGGTTTGATTTGTTTTTACAATATAAATATTTGGAGATCTTATAAATAACATTCTATATGCATTGATTTATTTTTGATTTAATCATAAGTTAATATTAAATCAAATCTTTCAAAATTTTAAAAACCCACCGAAATCATAATTTTAGTAATAAGACCGTTATCATAAAATAGGTAAGCAATTTATAGGAAAAGGGTTCCTAATATATTCAAATTTTGACCGAAATTATTGTTAGAATCATAAACTTTGGGCATGATCTATTACCCCTCAGACACTATTTAATCGTGTATTTTAAAAATATATAGGGGTACATGGACATCATAAATATTGCATCATTTTAAATTGTATCTGGTCAAGCCGAGCACCTATATATCTTTAAGATGCACTATTAAATGTTGCAGGGGGTAGTAGGTGTTGGCCACAGTTTGAAATTGTTACAAAAATTTTGGTCAACGTTTGAATATATTTTAAACATTTTTTCCTAATTTTCAATTATTCAAATTTTCGCCGTTCAGTGTTTAAATACCTTAAAATGCTTTTCTCGTCTCAATGATTTTTATAGTTAGTTTGAGTTGTTTTTACAAAATAATTTTTAAAAATAATGTAAACAACATTCTATGTTTATTGATTTACATTGAATTTGACAGTTGTCAATGTTAAAAAAAAATTTAAGAACCCACCGCAATCATAATCTTAGTAGGTAAGGAAAATCACCATCATACATAAGTAAAATATTTATTATTATTATTATTATTATTATTTGAATTTTTTTACCAATCAAAGTTTAAATGCCTTAAAGTGGTTTCTTGTCTTATGTATTTTTTTTGTTAGTTTGAGTTTGTTTTACAAGATAAAATTCAAAAATCTTGTAAATATCATTATGTATGTATTGATTTACATTGGATTTGATCATAAGTCAATATTAAACAAAATCTATCAAATCTTAAAAGTCCACTAAAATAAGATTATTATCATAAAATTGGTAAATAATTTACTAAGCTATTTGAATATTTGGCCAGTCAAAATTTTAGGACTTTAGAGTGGTTTTCTTGTCCAAGGATTTTTATGGGTTTTTAGAGTTATTTTTACAAGTTAATATTTGGAAATCATGTAAATAACATTCTATATGTATTGATTTACATTGGACTGATCATAGTTCAATATTAAACCATCTCTATCATATCATGAAAACCCTCAAAATTATAATCTTAGTAAGAAGATCATTATCATAAAATAAGTAAATAATTTTTTCTTATTATTATTATTTGAATTTTAAACCATTCAAAGTCATACTCCATTGAAAGACAAGGATGAAGTTTTGAAAGCCTCAAGAAGGCTCATGACAAAGATATTAGAGCAACAAATCTAATTACAAGCTCAATGGGCTTCAATGGTAGATCAAACACACTTTTGTTAGGTATATATAGTCCTGGTCAAAAAGTATGACTTGTCCAACTGCTCCTACTATTTTCGGTACAAATTAATGTACACGGAGCAATATTGGGGTCTGAAATTCAGTCCAAAGTTGAGCCCAAATTAAAAGGAGTATAACGCCCTTATATCAAGATATAATTTTTGGTAAAAGTAGGTCCTTATTAAAATCAATTTATCATGATAATATTTTTTTTTAAATCTTACAAAAATAGTATAAATGTGGTTCTCAGTAACATTTTAGAAAATATTTTATTCAAAAAAAGTCAATTAAAAGACCACAAAATCTGAAGAAGTACAGAGATATAAAACGTTATTGTCAGTACGTTTTATAATTTATACTCCTGAAGCACTTTACAACTATAAAAGGCGACTCACGTAAGTTTATTGGAAATGGTTAATAATTGAAAATTCAAATCGTGTACATGCTTAATTCCATATTCAACATTTTCACTATTAAAAATGATTAGATTATATTTTTATACATACATTCACTTGAAATACACAATGATTTTGTGTTTTCTTTCTCTTTTATTACATGGAAGACATGAAACAAACTTGGAGCCTTGTTTGTATCCTTTCAATTATAATTTGTGAATAAATATATGAGTAATATTCTCACTAGGGTAACCATTTTCCCTTCAAATATTAGACCTATCGGTTTCTTATTGATTAGTAAATATTAGAATATAATCAGAAGTTATTGAATTAATGGTATGCACATAACTAAGCAAGACAACTATTAAAAAAGGAATTAATTGATATCGTAGAAAATTCCTCCTCACTCCCTTTTCTCTTGCAAAAATATTAGCTATGTATGGAAAGAGAAGATAAGAGAAATTTATGTATAAAGTTGAATGAGGCATGTTCGATATTGAAATTTTAATTTTTAATCATTCCAGAGAAACGTTATTGTAAGTCACAGTTTAACTGTCAAACGTGCCTCAGCGTAACGAAATATAAAACGTACTGACTATAACTTTTTATGTCTGTTTATTCTCTCAGATTTTTGCCTTTTAGTTTTTGAATTTTTTTAATAGAATATTACCTAAAATGTTAATGAGAATGACGTTCATACTAGTTTTATAAAATTTTAAAAAAATGTATTATTTTGATAAATTGATTTTAATAATGACATACTTTGGTAAAAAATTCATCAAGATAAAATCAACAGTCCAATCAAGTTTAAATGGGGCTCAAAAGACACAATTAAAAGAACCATAAAAGTCCTTGGTCCAGCCACAAATATTTGGGCATTCGATTCTGGCTTGAACACTAATCTAAGGTTGTATTTTCCCAAGTTCTAGATGATTTGTGTAGGGTTTATTTAGTGCTGGTAGCCTCCTTTTTTTCTACTATATGTAGGAGGTTTTTTTTTTTTAAAAAAAATTAAGAACATAGTACATTGAAATAATTGATGATGCGAGTTGTTGAATCTTTGGAGTTTTTTGTTTGAAAAGATATCTATCAACATTTACTACTTCCATAGTTCTAAGGTTAAAATAAGTTTCTTATGATATCTTTGATTATTTTTTTATATTTAACTTAAGAAGACGATTAGCTTTTGTTTATTGACTGTTGTTTGAACTTCATAAATAATGGGTAAAGATATAAATTTTTATTTTAATTCTTCTTCTTCTGATGTAAATGTGTTGGATTTCTTCTCGTAGATATACATGTTATTTGGAGCTTGTGAGGATTTTAAAATATCACTTTAAGTAAATTCTTGGATCTTTTCCTAAAATCTTTCATATCTTTATTTCTAGTTTTTAGATTTTCTCATTTTTTTTTCTGATTGTATTATATAAGTATAATTGCTATACTGAAATTTTTTAATTTCAAACCCGAACTATTCATCATTTATGTATAAGGTCGTGGCAGGTAATTCTTAAATTATACTTAGGTGTAAAGTTCTTTCGTGTGAGAATAAATTTGGAGATGAATTAAGGTCAAAAGATTACCTAGCATAAAGTAGTTTAAATCTTCCTTAGAGATTATGTTTTGACATAAGATTCTCCTGGGTCAACTTCAAGCAACAATTTTTCTCAGCATGTAATGAATTAGGCGGGCCCATGTCCTATCAAATTAGCGTTCTATGAGTCCTCTTTCCAACGTCACCAATGTTGCTTTATTTTGAGTGGATAAGAAAGTTATGCATGTTTAGTGAGCCTTGTGTACGACTTGACACTACAGAAGATGGATGAAATATCGAGATCGAGTAAATTCTTTTTGTGAAGGTGTGTAAATATTTTGAGCAAACAAAGG
This sequence comes from Solanum habrochaites, assembly GCA_027704765.1. Classification (NCBI taxonomy): domain Eukaryota; kingdom Viridiplantae; phylum Streptophyta; class Magnoliopsida; order Solanales; family Solanaceae; genus Solanum; species Solanum habrochaites. The sequence continues at coordinate 62,054,379 of JAKWJA010002489.1, read as the reverse complement.
TACACGTTCTAGGGGCTATTATGTTGCTTACCCTGTTTTCTTAACCATGTTCTAAGCTTTTTTGAGGTTTAATTGAGTAGATATTCAACACGTACGATCATATCTCCTAACAGATAATTAATTAGGTGGATCGTGACCTATCCAATAGAATGTCTATGAGTCCCCTTACCAACGCAACCATGTTTACTTTATTTCATATTTGAAAAAGAAAATTTAACACCACTTTACCAGAGAGTGTCACATCAGATTTTTCTAACTGTGTGTCCAACGGATCCAAGATACTGGTCAGAGGTCGAGGGATGACCCGTACTATCAAATCATTGAACACTTTAGAAATTCTGAATTTTGGATCCCATTCCTTACGGATCAATTCTACGAGTCGTATTGAAATAAACACGGGTCGTCCTTTTCTACGAGTCGTATGAAATAACACGGGTAGTCCTTTTAAACTAGTGGGAATAGACTTTCAGCCCAAAAAAATATATAAATTAAAGATGCAATATACCATCCCCAGAAAAAAAACACGACGAGTAGATTGATAGTTAAAACGTTCGTTGATTTTTAGGAGGGGTAGTTTTGTCTTTTCCCACCCCTTCTAAGCCTAAAATGCAACCTTATTTTCATATAAATAAGTGATAAACGGTATGAAAAACATTTTTACTCTTTTAACATATCAAAGGGGCCTTGGATCAAGGATTAAAGATAAGAAAAATCAAGCATTTTCTAGTGTTCTCAAATTTCCTTGATTTCCCAAGAACATTGTTCTTCCCAGTATATAATAAGGCTATCATATTGATTAACTAAGTTACTCATCATGCGATGCATTCCACTTTCTCCCGTAAAAAATAACCTCGGTTATATCTTAGATTTACTAAATTGTTTGAGATGATGAAAATCGTTTTCATTTATCAGTTCTAATCTTGATTTGAGTTGCTATGTCATGCGTTCAGAATCCTAGTTGATTGTTCGTGTCTATTATTCAGCAGGGACGATTGAGTTATTATGAGAAATCTTTTAACCCAAACTCTTTTTGTCTGAATAGATGTTTGAGAAAGTAAAGATGAGTTTTGAGTAGAGTATAAAATGATCTTGAGTTATGTATAAGAGGTCTGATTTGATTCCAAAAATGTATCCTTTTTCATTGAGCAAGAGAACATTGATTATCATAAACAATTAAAGAGTTTGAGACATAATCGAGAACATTACCATTAAAAAGAGGAAATTACCTCAAAGTGCGAAGAATATCTCAATTTTAGCAGCGTATAATAGATGTTTATTGGAAGTACTAATGAGAATACGATAGTGGGATGAGTTTAGAAAACTCAAATTCTCAATAACTAATGTAACCAACATGGTAAAAAAGGATAGTACTTATAGACGGTTCCTTATTGCTTTCGAGCATAGCGTTCTATAATACCCTGTTGCAAGTATAATGAAAGTTTGGTATGTGAGTGAGACATTGTATCAACTGATAGATCAACCCTAGTCATCAGTTAGAGAATCTCCCACAATAAGAGTAAAGAGTAATTATTGTACTTTCGTTTTAAATTTGAGTTAGCATATTTTGTTATGAAGGCATTAGATTTTTGTTTTCTCTTATTATTTCTTGTGGTTGAGTTGAGAGTGATTATTCTCCAGCCGATCAATTCAGTTATTTTCATTAGTTTGTTGCATACTTGGACATTCAATGTATGAGTTATTTAGCACCACATCTTTCTATGATGCAGAGACATGATAATCAATATTACTCTCCCATTGGATTCATTTGACACTCGAGTTAGCTTTTTGGTGAAGCCTACTTGCATTTCTAGAGGGACTTCCATTTTTCCTTTCCATTGATTCAGTTTATGTTGATGTGGGTATTGGTGCGACATCTATGTTGAACTATAGAGATATCCTAGATAGTAGAGTGTGGAGTCCGTAGTTTTCCCTTTTATTGTGAGATTATTTGAAAAACTAGTATTAAGATGATAACTTTAAGACATTTCAATTGAGTTTATATTTGATAAATAAGTTAAATTTTTCATTAAAACTCCTTATTTCTTGAGTTAAGTCTTCCGATAAGTAATCATCAAGGCCAAGGGTTCACTTGGGGACCAAAAATGATCCTCGAGTACTGGCAATGTCTAGGGCGTACATTCGTGGCGTCACAAACTTGGTATCAGAATATAGAGTTCAAGAGTCATAGGATGTCCATGAAACCATTTCTAGTAGAGTCCTTCTTATAAGTGTGAACCTCACCACACCTATCATGAGGAAACTATGAAATGTAGGAACTTTCCCCCTCTTCGTACACATATTAATGCTATAGAAATTACAAAAGTTACTTCTACCTTGAGCTTACGGGTGTATTTTATGATTATGACTACACAAAGAGTTTTTGGAAATCCCTCTAGGAGGAATTCTAATCCTCAAGGTGAAGAAGCTCACGATACAGCAAAAGTAAAACCTAGGGTGATGTCAACAATGCTATTTTGATGTTGACTTAGGTTTTGAAAAACAAGGTTGGTCAAAAAAGAGATGTGACAAATATATCTAGAATTGCTACTCGGACGTTTCCAACATGAATAAACACCTTAACATGTTTAAGACCTTCCATGAAAGTTTCACCATAAATGAACACATGAAACACATCCAAACATGCAAGGCACACACAAGACTCACATGAACGTCTCAATAGCTTACTTTCGAACGTCTTAGACGTTCTTGGACGTTTGACCTCCAAACTTCTTGAAACTTCATACACTGCTTATAAAAATCATTATATTACTTATTTTAAGACTTCATAGGCCTATGACATACGTATACGCACATAAAAACACATAAGGCGGCCAATTTGGTAACTAGTAGTCGAATGTCTTGATCGTCCCTCGACGTTTGACTTCCAATTCACCTCAATCTTTAAACACTGCCTCAATACCACATTAGAAATCATTTTAGTACCTTATAACCTAATTAAAAATATGTTCGAATTTAGACACCCGAACTCATTTTGGGGGTCTTACACTTATTCCTAAGAGTAGAGATGATGTGTTTAGCTAGTAAGGTTGATGAGTGTTCTCTATGTGCATGTTTAGGTTTACTTAAATTCTAACCTTATGAGGGGTTTGTCATGTTTAGTAAGTATGATATCTTTAGTGGTGTTTGTAAAGTTTTTGTTTTTTTTGGTGTGGCAATATTTGTTTAATGAGAACCTTCTAGTTTGAAATATAAAGTAACTTAATTATTTCCTTATAGATAAGGAATGTTGTGTTGAAGCCATTCATGATCTATGATAACTCAGATGGATTTTCCCTTAAGTAGGGATGACAGATGACTAGCGAAGGTTATGAGAGTTCCTTACCCTTATCTCTTCCTTCTCTACTCTTACTCAACTTGAGATCTAAAATTTTTTGTAGCTTGTCTTATGTTTTGGAGTCATGAGTATTACTGATTTATTCCTTTGTTCTTTATGGTATACATGTACTATTAATTCTTTTTTGAAGCAGGAAAATCGCTTTCATTATTGTGTTCCTCATGTAAGTTCTGTATAGTATATTTGCTAAAGTGTTTCATGAGGTTAAACTGTGAACCATGCCTAAAATGAGCTCCTTGAAAGAGTTGCATAAGTTTCCTAATGTTCTTTAATGAATCCTAACATGATTTGGGGAGAGGGAAGTTCGTCCATAATGAAGCAAGTTTAATTTTTTTCGATATATAAATGAGTTGTTGATGTAGTTCTACTTGCTTGTTCTTGTTTTTAACTCGTTCATCTGATAGATTTTTTCCTCCAATTGTTTTGGGAAAAGATTTTATATTGATGTTTCCATTATTGAGGGTGGGCTGCTAGTCTTTAGGTTTAACCTCGTAATGTGTTTTGAGGTTCCTTTGGGAGGAATTTTCCGAGTGGGGGATCATGTTAACAACTCGGAAAATGATAGGATGAACTAGAGACCTGCATGTGATTTAATGTGACTTTAAGTTTATTACTAACTGTTTTTGGGACTTATTTAAGGTAGAAACCTAAGGTGGCTAGCAAGGAACCTAGACTAGGAAAGATATGGTAATGACAATCATTTTTCTTGTGGGCGCTTTTTTGGCAAATGGGCAGCCTTGGTCACCTAATGGGATGGGATGAGTCGCCCAATGAATCCCTACCACAATCGCCTAGTGGACTTCCCATTTTAGTAAGAAGCCTATTGAAAATTGTGCAAACCAAGTGTGGCATTGGCCTATTTTCTAGTGCAACTTGGTAAGTCCCAAGGTTCCAAAGGGTGAACTAGTACATGATCGCCAAACACCTTGGTTGTATCCCTATCCCCTCTAATCTTCCCAATGGCAAATTCTTTTGCAAGGTTCCTAGGAAACAAAGGCGGTCAAGGGTGCACTTAATGAGTCGCTTATTGCACTTGGATCGACCAATTGTCCATGGAACGAACAAAAAAGGGAATTGCAGTAAATTTAAGTTAGAACTTGTAGTCACTTGAATACGTGCTAGACTCGATAAATACTAATTAGGTGGAACATTACCTATCACATTAAACATCTCCAAGTTCTCTTTCTATCGCAATCAACTTTGTCGAAATATGATATCGGGGTAAACTTTTTTGCTCGAAATAGAGAAGAACTGCCGATTCTTGGAGTTTCTTCTATAATGGTAATAATTAAGGTGCATTAGCATAGTCTCCTAGTTCCCTTGGCGAGTAAAGGGATGTAAAAATGTGATCTACAGAGTGGGAAATGTATGTTTTAAGTATTAAGTTGGTTTCTATGAGTAGTCTTTCCGAAACATGAACCAAGACTTTCCCACTCTTTTCCTAACAAGTATTTATACTTTTTATGACCTAATTCCTTTAATTTAAGTCACTCATATTAGAACTAAAAGAAACCCACACCCTCTCAAATATTTGTCTCACTAGAATTCCTCAATTACATAAGAAGAAGAGAGCAATTAGAGCTAGGGTTTGATGATCTCAGAGTGGTTCTTCCTCAAATTTATTGTGACTTCTAGTGAATAGGGGGAATCGCTTCATGTATATTTAATTTTTTAAAACCTCTATAGTCGATTTCAAAGATGTTTTCAAGCTTTTGTTTTTTTTAACTAATAACTTAGATTTTCATGGAAACTCATTGGTTTGCTTGATCAGCGTTTTCAAATATAAACTATGGATGAAGATTGATGTTGACTATGATTGTTTTATGTTGTAAAAATCTATGAAACCATATTTTCGTAAATTCCTAAATTTTACCACCTTAGGAAATTGGTTTTTTTAATATAATAAATGATGATGGATTCATGTGTAGAATAATTAAGATTTTTGATTTGTATCATTATCTATGTCTAATCATGGTGAAGTGTTGGTGAATAGAGGAATTGATATTATAGCCTTGAAAAGTAAAAGTTGACTAATTGCATGTGGAATGTAAAATTGATATAGAATGTGATATGTCCATGACGGCATATGGTGTGGAGTCAGCATTATCATGATATTGTTTTTTGAGAATGTGAATGTAAAGCAATAGCGTGTGAAATCAGGACAGAATGATCCAACTAATATAGAATGTGAATGCACTTTGATGAAAGTATCTCTTACTAATATTGTAAATTTGTAGGCTTATGCATCTTATTCTTGGTATAAATGAATGTAAGTTATATGTTCGTGACTACTAGGCTAGTGCACCTCCTTCTAGACTGGAAGGTATTTTGATATAGATTTCTAAATGATGAATTATAAATGTTCATAATATCGATAGATCTAGATATCGTGCCCTTTCAGTAATGAATAAATATTTTCTGACTAATTTCATTGGACGGCAGACCTAAGCTTGTGCCCCTTTATATGGTCTAGAAACCATATGTGAATGATTACTTTGTAATCAGTAACCCATATGTAAAGCAAAAACCTTCTTCGAAAGTCCAATGAGCTATACTTAATGATCTCGATCAGTAGACCTATTGTTTAAACGCCTTTTTAGTAAGTAGTACCTGACATTGTATAACCAAATGTTGGTTGCGGTATTTTTTTTTTTGACAAATGTGGAAGAACTAATCTATGGGAAATAAGGTAAGCACCGAGGGGATATGGTATGATTGTGCTCTATCCGATTGAGAGACAACAAAACAATGTACTGTTTGGAAGTAGAAAACTCTTACTCTTTAGGGTGTGTAGGGCAGAACACCGACTCCAGTTCAGCGTGCAGGGACCCTTTCGGTTAATTTCTATTCCCAATCATTGGGATGTCACTCTGTTACTTTATAGGTACTACAACGTGCAGGTATAATGAGATTTATCTACACATTGCACTATGTGCTTTAACGTCCTTGAGTGAATTTTTCTTTAGTATTCAGGACTAATGTGAAGTGTCAACTAATGATGTTAATAATGAATGGTCGATTATTCTCTCTATATTGTGATTATGTTTTTCTCCTATATTGATGAAACGAGTTACATAGCATTAATGCTGAAAAAAAAACAAAAAAAAAAAGAAAGGTTCTTGTCTAAATGTAGCCTGAGACACTTAGGTGTGAAATGAAGTTGTGTATGGGCTGGCCACTTTTGACTTACGTTAAGGGTTACTTAGGGTAACTTTAGATCTAAAGCTCCTAATAATGTGAAATTATCTACTTAATGTGTTGCCCTTGTGTTCATGTTTTGTACTAGTTGAATATGAACTACTTAAGTTTAAAAGGGTAAAGTAATCACTTGAATTGAGATATTGTTAGTTTCTTGTTGGTTGTGAACTTATGCTATGACTTTATTGTTCAAGTTTTCATTAAGCCCTTTACAAATGACTAAAAAGCACGACTTTCAGCAAAATGTCCCTCGTTAGCACATATTTTTGCATGATCATAATACTGAGGGTTTAATTGTGACAATACCATCTTCGGTCATGTTTTTAGTACATGTATAAGTTAAAAGTGCTAGGGTGTATTCTTTAGTTGAAGACTTGATCGCACTCTCCAATACATGGTACAAAACATCCTCATGGATTCGAGGGAAAATAATCTTATATTTCCTTTTATGTAATAGATCGTATAGTTTATTTCGATTGTAATGGTTGTGTCCTCAAGTAAAAACTTTATTTGATGTCCGAAGATTGCTATGTTGAGACTTAGTATTTCTTTGTTTTATAAAGTTTTCTATTGTTCACTTTACTGAGGAATGTTTTAAATTCGCACTTTTTTTATTATCTATGTGATGAATGAATGCTAAGAGGCTTGTATGAAATACCTTCATTATCAAGTACGTCTTGTTACGACTCACGAGTACTCATGGGTCGTTACAAGGTGAGACACTGTTCTCTTGGCTAGTAGTAGCCTTGTCCTTAGGCCTTGGTTTGATCCCTTTCGCTTGGCACTTTCCTCTTGGATTAGCCTCACATTGACCCCATATCATTCGTAAATGACTTGTTAACATTCGGGGAGTCATTTTTACGATTTTTAGTCATACACTTAGTCTCAAGTTTAAACTATCATTTTGCCTGGATTTTATAGATACTTTCAATCATGGCTGCCTAATCTTCCGAAGTATGTCTATCTATGGAGTGACCTTTCCAAAAAACCTTTACATAAGTGACTTGATTAATTTTAAACCTACCAATAAATGTCCAATAATTTCCACTAGAACCTCTTCATAGGTGAGGCTATCCTTCACAACAAAACTTTCTAAAGGTATTATCAAATCCATATCACCCACACTGTCCAAAGGTATTATCAAACCCGGATCACACACATAGTCCTTCAATAAGGGAATATGAAAGAGTGGGTAAACAACTGTTAATATTGCTGCTAGCTATAACTCATTAGAAACATTACCAACCCTTTTCATGATTCTATAATGACTTACATACTTGGGATTGGTATTCCCTTTATTATAAAATATCATCACCTCTCTTCATGGGTAACAAATTTAGAAAACCAATCAGTGATTTCCAACTCTAAGTTCCTGGTCTTTTATGTGCATCGTACTTTGATTACTTTAGTTGGTTTTGGTATTATTGTAATGCAACTTCTCCATCGATCATGATCAAAAATATCACCTGCATTAAGTTGCATCTCCAACTTTGAATAACAAAACAAAAGATTTTATATCGCCATACAATGCCTCAGAATGCCCCCATCTGAATACAGACATAAAAGGTATTATTAAAGGTTGTTGATTTCTATAAGAGGTAGGTCATTCTCCCAAATCTCCTTACATATAAAAACACATACTCTCGACATGTCCTCTAAGGTCTATCTATCTCCGGTTAAATGTTTGTTCTTGTACTGAGATTACTGATTAACAAGCCCTTTGAAATGATTTAAGAAAGGAGAGGTCATGGAGGACCCCTTATATGTGATGATAAAGAAAAAGGGAACCGCATTGCAACCTGTGTATTCACTTATTTAAAGTCTGGTAAAAATCCTCAGCTGAATTATAGTCTTGACAACCAACACGTTGAGTGGACTATTGACTTTGTCCAACTATCACACACATCGAGTATATTTTTGCGAAGTAAGATGTGAACCCCCATAACAAATCCAAGTTTATCACTTCCCACTACTTTGATATTATAGGAATGTTAAATATTGAATCACACCCACTCATTTTTGATGACTCTACTTTACCTTTTGACAGCTAGGACACTTTAGGACATTAAGCACAAAATCTGTGATGTTTCTTTTTATATTGTTGATAAAAAGGACCTTGCAGTGATTTACGATACATCTTCGTTTCACTTGGGATACATATAACTGTGGAATATGTTGATTCTTGTAAGGATTTTCATTCCTTAAATATTCCATTTAGGAAACAAAAATAAGTGACTTTAGAACAAGCACAAGATCACCCTTTCGGAGAAAACTCAACTCTTTGCTGATTACCAGAACCTTTAAAATAATGTAATATAGGATCAAAGAAATTTTTAACTTAACATCCACTATCAATGAAGATTTTGAAAATTTGAACGATCACACGAGTGAACATCCGGGGCTAATTCTTTTCTTCTTTTCTGCATATGTGCTAAATACACATTGATACAGTGAGGGTATCAACAATAGATTTGGCTTACTCGGAAGATAGAACCTATTAATGTCATAGTGTTAGGAAATCAATCCCTCTCCTCTGATGAATATACAACATTCTTTTTTTTTGGTTTAACACATACTAGAGGCGGCTCTTATGATATGTGAGCAGATCAACATTGACACCAAAGAAAGTAGTGCAAAAAGATTAGGGATAACACTACAACTTCAAGGTCAAGGCCATGAGTATGGTTAGTTATTCTCATAGACATATGTCTTAAGAAAATAGCACGACCTACCTTAAATGCCATCAAATATACCATGGTGACCCTAGATTGATAAAAATAAACCACAATAGCGTTTTAACCAATTTCATAGAGTCAAGACAAGAGTTGTATTCATATGGCTGCAGTTTAAGACAAGATTGTCTCATGCTCTTCGCGACACTTAAACTTCACCTTTTTATCAGTCAAACTTGTTATTGGGGAAGTTTATGGATATAAAAAATCCTGTTAACAAACCTTGTCATTAACCATATGTAAATCCTAAAAACTCTAAATTAGTTGGAGTGGTGGGGTTGATATAATGTTGTACTGCTCATTTTTGTGAAACCACTCGGATTCCTTTGCAAGATACACATGAAAAGGAAAGATTACAAATTTTTAATCAAATTCAAATTTGATGGGTTGAAACTTAGCGAATATTTGGCGATCTTTGAGAAATTTGTTGAACAACTATCAGATGAAGTTTACATGCCCTTCCTTACTTCCAACAGTACAGGAGAATCATCGATAAAGACGGTGATTTAAAGTCCAAATGGTGTTGAAAAACCCTATTTAAGTACGTCCATGAAAACTGCAAGATCATTATAGTCAAAGACATAAATAACATCATATGACTATACGAGTACTGAAGAGATTTTGGAATTTACTTATCTCTGAACCTATTGTGATAAAGCTGAATTGAGGGGTCTATTTAGGAAAATAAACAAGCACCTTCGATGAGTCATACTTATGCATATTATAAGTATTCGTCTCTTTCACTTCTTAGAACATATTAGAGCAGCACATAGAGAGATAGTGTGTAACTTAAGATCATTATATAAAGTCATAGACATGTTTTAAATTTGTTAAATTAGATAGACATTAGTAAGGAGGAATCAGATAGGTTGTATATTGGAAGCAAATTTATTTCTGATGTGATTACCCTTTCGGACTTGGGAAGATCTTTGAAAAAAGTATCTAGGCAACACTCTAGAAACATTTACGACTAGGGCTTGGGCTCAAGAGTTGTTTCAAATTACTAATCTTACCAGATTTTAATAAAATATATATACCATTAGAAATCATTTTCCGAACATTAAGGGGGTAATTGTAACATGACCAAAGGGATTATTTAACCTATCCCTTCAACTCTAGACGTCTCATTCGGAATTAAAATTGCCTATCTAGTCGTTTTAAAAATCGACTGAGTTCATAACAAGAAGTAACAGACATGCCAAAAATGATATATAAATCTATTATTGCGTACTATACAAGTTTGCTGAGGTGCCTTTCTCAGAGAAATAGTGATAGTTGCAATTTCGTATGCCATTAACTATAACTGGGTCACACGTAGTAGGGATAGATTCATAAGGATTTGAATAGTTTTGGACTGACAAAAATGTTTAATTCTATATAAGGAGTGAAAAAAAGGAAAGGTAGCCATGGATGGAACTTTGCATAAAAGTTCTAATGGAGTGACTTGCAACAAACTAGTGACCACATTTAGGAGAATCTCTTTTTCTCGCAAGCTTGAAGAGAACAATGTTATAGAAACTGACCACCATCTTCAAACAAGATGAAGCACCTTGCTGACAGGGCGACCCGTGAAAGCTGCTGAAGTTGTAATAGAGAATGGAACTCTTTTATTTACTTGAAGAGAGCAATCCTTCACCTATGACCGGCGACTAACCCCACCCAAAGAACCCTTTCCATGCTCGATTGATCTCTCTTGATGATTCTTACAAACACCTTTTGACAAGTTGGGAAATTTTAGTGAAGTGGAGCACTCCCTGTGACTTAGATTTAATGCTCTCCCTTCCCCCTTTCTGATCCATGTTGAAAATGGGGCGCGAAGCGCTAAGCTTATGAACGGGTGGGGGTTGTATACTCTAATGAAAACAGGAGCGATTTCTACTACCGGCATCTTTTGAGAGTACTCATAGTTATCCATCCTACCCTTATTGTTATCATTTGTCAAATTACTACGCGTATATCCCTCAACCCTTGAGAATGAATCATTAGTTTGGGCGAGATATCATATATGTAAATAACATGGCCTTCCTCTCTAAGTATTCACCCAATCGGATACTTCAAACAAAACTTGCTAATTTGTGCTTTTTTAAAATCGTTCAACCCATATGTGAACATACTGGAGAGTGCGTGAACGTCAGCTTTGTATTGTTGGACTCAATAGAACCCCTAACTTATGTTCATGACTTACTTAGTTACTTAGCCTCCTAACACTCTCGAGAAGAAAACTATCCAAAAAAGTTCAAGCAAAATAGTCTTATGTCATAGGGTTGCCTCCACACCCCAATTGTCTTTCCCTTATGTAAACAAAAATAGAGAAACATCCTTTTAAAATGGTAGGATGCCAGTCCACCTATCAGATGTCAACTTGCATTACAAAAACGAATCGTCTTGACCTCATACTGAAGTTATGTGGTTCCTCACCTACCTGCACCCTAGAAAACTTAGGAGGATTCATAAGCATAAAATCTCCGAACGATGGTGATAAAACTAATCAACCGTCAAGATTTTCCTAACTGATGTAGTGATTGTTTTAGTTAGATTAGATAGGTTGAGACAAAATCCTAGGTTGCATTCTAGAATTCGGACAATTGTACCTCCATGTTCGGGACTGAGGAATGTGTAGCAGTGTAGTATTAGTCTCACAAGGAGCATGATATAAAATGCATAACAATGGCTTATAAAGGAGAAGTTACAATTGCACAATGTGCACAATAAAGATAAACAAAATAAGAGAAAATCATAGAACACCCTAGTAACCTCTACCTTTATAGGGTTGTGTGCTACACACACATGCAAGATTAGTAGTGCCTGTGCGTATCTCTGACACCCTAAGATTGTGACTGATTATCTCATTTGATGTTTGTAACAATCCCGCGTCTACCCATAATGCTTATCACGATACTATGATAATGGTTACCCCAAAGTAACCTGAATCTGGTAACTAAAAGGTGTGTACTAAAAAAAACTATGTAAATCATGTACTATGCGGAAGCTTAAAAGAAGAGGATGTTTTTTATGTGGAAAACCAAAATCGTCTAACTATGATATATATAATAAGATATTGTATGACTAAAACAATAATAACAATTGAGTTGAAACTACTGTATTCTCTAAAAAGTGTCTAAAAGAATTGAGTTTCTGTGACATGTCCCTGCTATTTCTATCAAGACCGAAAACTTAAAAAAGATTGAAAGTAAAATGTGTTATTGTCGTTGCAAGTATGAGAAAATCACCACTAAATTGAATATAAATTCAAACTGGGAGTGGGACTAAGCGTGATTGGATGCAAATTCCTAAACCTATATCATAAAACCAATTGTAGTTACAAATAGTATGTGTCAGTACTTAAATGAATAGAGCATGTAGGATGTGTAATATATAACTAAAAAAAGTAATAAATGTTTTGGAGAAAATTAAAATAAACTCAATGGAACGACAAGTATAACATGAAGTAAACACTAAACTTGTATCGTGATGTTGTAAATGATAAAATTATTTAATCGCCAAATAACATTCTTATGGGGGAGTCTCGGTTACTAACAAAAAATAAACCATATGAGCCCTTTTTAGGGGTTATAGGGTTACCTATGGTTGTGGTCACTTAAACGAAGCCAACAAATAGGACTTATGAACCTATGTAGGCAAGTAGTTTTGGGACTTAAGGGTTACTGAACTGTAAGCAACTCACAATTCTAGTCATTCCATGATGAATCCGAGAAGTCAATGGAGTGAAAATAATGAGTCGGCTTAAATAACTAATATGCTAATTGAGAATGCAACATATCATCTGAAGATTGCATTCAAACATTGAGGAAAGATTTATTTTTAGTCTTATTTTACTTGCATGTATAAATATGATATTTATAAATTTACAAAACTAGGGTTCTGGGTCTTTATGTGACTAAACTAAATTCCGAACACAATCTTCAAAATCTCGGAAAACATAGGTCCTAAAGTTTTTGAGAATAAAAGAACTACTAAATTAGGGACCTTATAAGTCACAAGAAACAAAAATAAATGATATAAATGTTGGATGAAACTAAACATAAATTCTTTGGATTTCCCCAGGTCTGGGAAACTTGAGGAAAAACCTCTACTTGTTCTTGGGAGAAGGAAGAAATTATCCCTTTGTAAGTTTTCTTTTTAAGTTGGATTATAGTAGGAAAAATAAGGGTCCTAGGTTATTTATAAACATATTATACGGCTAGAGGGATAAACAAATGTTAATTAGGCATTAAATAACATAGTTTAGTTTAACTTCATAAACTAGGGGAAAAGAAAAAAACTACCGTGACTTAAAAGAGTAAGTCCTATTCACAGGCCATTCATGGACCCTTTATCAAGCACCACGGGTCGATATAAGAAACCGTGGTTTCTCATAGAATTTGGGGGGGTGCGTGGTACAAGGTCATGTTTGAAATGACATTAAAGGACGGTGGGGTTTAAGGACCGTTAGTTGGTATGTAGTCCCTAACAAGTCATTGGGTGGTTTTAATTTGTTTCACGCCAATTGGACAGCTAGTCTTGAGTTCCATAAACTGTATATGTTCGGTCCTCCATCTTGTTATTCGGTGTGAGACACAATGGGTTGACCATCATGGTCATGTATACAGGAATATGCCCTGATATGGGGTTTCACTTTTCTCTGTTCAGTCAAAGTGTTATAGTTTAGTTCTGTTTAATATGATTTTTTACATTAACATTAGGGGGTGATATACGTTACTCTTTCTATAATTCCATGTGTTATCCGTTATCTTTGGTTTTTAGGTTATCTTGTTTTGGGATAAAAGAATGAATCAAACACATTTTTCAGTTCGTGACAATGTTCCAAAAACTATGAGGAATGCATGTGCAAAATTCGTATATCATTTTTGTTAATTCATGGTAGGGAGACATATGTAATGAATCCTATAGGTTATAACCTCATTATGAGTTGTGATTTTTGATTTGGCCTGGTTCATTATACTATGTGGTTGTTAATGATGAAGTTTTTATTTAACTTATTGCTTGGTACAACACTAGTAGACAACAATGAAGGAATGGATACCATATTGGTAACTAATTATGTATGCTCGGGTACCATGTAGGCACAACTAACAACAATTCGATTTCTATGAGATTTTCAAGTAAGTAATTTAGTGCGTTGAGAGGACCCCCAATATTTTCATGTGATTCATATGGAGAATGACTTATACATATTGACCCCAAGCGTTGTTTTTTCAAGACACGCGACCTAAGAGTATATGTGGTTGATAATGTTGTTCTGTTATACAGTTGGTCAATGTAATATTGATTGACAGTTTACATCCATACTATTTTCTCCTGTGATTCCCACTAGTAATGTATGGTTTGGGTACTGTATCCATGTTCTTTTCACAGTTGAGATAAAGACCTCTTCGGCGGTTGGTTATTTTCAGACTCTGTTGAGAGATATCTATCTAATTTAGTCCAAGGCGTGAGCTCCATCTTTCAGGATTACCATGGATTCTTTTTAAATCTCTTATCCACGTTTTCGGCATAGGCTTCTATGTTTTAGTTGATGTTCAGTGTGGGAAGTTGCATCTCAAGTTCCAAAAACTATTTAGACGTTTTGGTTTGTGATTTTAGTTATGGGTACTTTGTGCGTCACTATGTGTTTAATTATCTAATTTTGTTTATGTGGATCCATTTACTTTAGTAACTTTATGGTATTCTATGATTTCTTGCAAAGAGTTAGTTTTAATGTTAATAGTTTGGTCTAGTCAGTGTTAGTCTTTAATTCTCCCACAAGGGTTGATTAGTGTTGGGGCCACTCACGACGGTTTGAGTCGTGAGTAGAGAATATCATCCCGTTAGGAGATATCATTTCATTTCAAACATAGTTAACGAAATTAAGTGATTTATCCATCTAAAATTAAAAAAATACATTTAATAGTTGCTACAAAAATTATTTATCATTACATTATAAGAGGATAATAAATTAATACGAAATGGTTATGCAATAAGGATCTATTGAGGGAAATTAATTGTTTCTAGGGAATAAAGTTATAGTTGATGAGTCAATAGGGAAAAACAATTAAAATTAATTTAGTGAAAAAATATTTAAAAAGGAAGATTACATGAAGTTTCTTAATGCTACCAACCAAAAAAGTGTGCAAAGAAAAAAAAAAATAAAGACACAAAGTATATATATATGTAGTTTCGTTTTACCCTAACTTTCCTTCTCCGCTTTGTGTTCATTTATCATAAACAAGATTCTTAATCGAGTTAATCGGCTACAAAAAAGTTTGGGTTTACCTTATGGCCTGTTAATTCTATTGATCTATATGGTATATATATATGTCTCTTATAAAAAATTATCTAGGATATCTTTTTTTTTCTTTTTGCATTGAGTATTACGATTCTGCTTACATTTTAGTATTCAAGTATAGTACATCTGGAGAACGAGAGAAGAGAGTTCCTTTGAGTTTGACCAAATTTTAAAAGAAATAATTATTGATATGGTGGGAATAAATTTTACTTGTTATAGATCTAAAGATAGTAGCCACTTTTAACAATTTTCTTGGACTGAGATGTTCTTTAATTTGATTTTCTCCAAATTTTTTAATTTGGTTTAAAATAAATTCAAATTTAAGATAATTTTTTTGATAACTAATCTAACTAATCTTGAAAGATGCATGATTACAATAGATCGAATTTCGATTTTTTTATGGATCTAAGCTTTACATATTTTTTCTCTCTTTTTACCTACAATATATTTTTATTTTAAGAATAAATTTTTAATAAAAAGTTTTAATTTGATCATCTTAGGTTTTACCATTAAAAGATAAATAATCTTGTGATGGTTAAAAATTAATTAAATGTAACGATCTAGAGGTTGTGAAGCGCCTTTTTAAAATTTTTTTTCTTAAAAACAAAACTTAAAAAAATTGATTGTTTTTCAAAAAATTATACGTTCTTTTAAAAGCAAGTGGATTTGGATTAAGTATATTTTTTTTAATCATACATCCAATGTACTTGGTAAATCATTTAAGACTTGCATGACCACGACTATCATATATCTTATTAAAAAGTGCATAAGATTGATAAACATTCATTTTTTTTATTTTATATATTAGGTATTCTATCTCTTAGATTGTCGTCTTAAAATGTTACTTGACATATCAACAAAAACGTGTAGCAAGTGAGCGATTTTTATCTCATTTAGAAAACCATGAATTATTTCACACAAGTTTTTGTTTTCTAAATATCTAACTAATTTTTCTTATTGTCGTTTAGATATGGATACGCAACGAAAAGTGGTATGATAAGGGATGCAGATTAATGGGAAGTTCCAACATATTTTTGACACATTTGATGAATAAATATCCGAGGGGTTTAGACGTAAGTTTTTAAGAGTTTCTCAATTATAAAGTTTTAGATTTTTTCTACAAGTCAGTACAAAGATATTTTGATGGATTCTTGTTGAGTAACTTTTAATGCAAATTGTGTGATAAAATAACGAAAATATTCTTCTCTATAGCTAAAATATGCACTTTTATTCCAACAAAAGTATTCAATATGTCAAAGCTAAAAAATTAATGTAAATATGTACTGCTTTCCATTTCAACTTATATGATTTTAGTTTCATAAAAAAAATTATGGGAAAGGCTATGCTGATTTAGGTGTCCAAAATTTTTTTTTCCATTTTTTGTCCTTAAAATATGAAGTTGTATAACATAATCGTACCTTATGAATATTTTGCCAAATTAAGGTAAAAACACATGGTAAATTGTAAATAGTCGATTAAACATTGAAATTAAGGACATATGTTATATTTTAAAAATGATTTAACAAAGGTTCCATATATAATGCAAACAAATGAAAATGTTGTTTGATGCTTAATTTGTTTTAGCTTTAGATCATGAACCAACACACTAAGGCCTACAGTTTGAGTGTATATAATCAAAGTTTATTATAGTAACCAAACAAAGGTAGGGTCGTGTCCCAAGGGAGTAGTAGTAGGTAGTAGCTAATATAGAATTTCATTTATATCGTGATATTTAAGACATTTTCAAACATTAAACAAATTAATTGTTGACACCAAATTGAAATTATTGAAAGGGGTTTTGTTGAAAGGGGTTTTCTCATAAATAGTAGAATACAAAATATAAAGGAAATTAAGTATGGTAGAGAGTTCTTGGGGTTTGTGATCTCTATATGTGCAGATAAGATTAAAGTGGGGGTACCATGGATTTCGGTAGCTATTTGCAGGACAAGGGTGACTAGCTATAAGCTTTAGGGGAATGCAAGTTCCTTATTGAGAAACTTACCCCATATCAACATGGTTTCCTCTCGGACACCCACTTGTCTAAACTATCTAGCCGACGCCTTATCCAAATTCACTCTTTCATAAGGGTGCTGGGGTATGGGACTAGGGCTCACCTCTGGGAAGCGACCCACTCCTTGGAGATCAGGTCTAGTGGTCTTGGTTTCACGACACTCTTCTCGAGAAG
Source organism: Solanum habrochaites (assembly GCA_027704765.1). NCBI lineage: Eukaryota > Viridiplantae > Streptophyta > Magnoliopsida > Solanales > Solanaceae > Solanum > Solanum habrochaites. The sequence continues at coordinate 62,036,623 of JAKWJA010002489.1, read as the reverse complement.
CCAAAAGAAATTGGTTAGTATGTTTTTCTTTAGAACTATAAAAACCCATAATTTCTAAATTACCACACTAAGATAGGGGTTATAGCCCACATTATCAAGTACTATCAAATATGCTCAAAATGAAATCAAATAAGTGGTTATTAGAGATTACACCTAAACGTAGCAAGGTAGGTAAATGGAGAAGACCCACCCCACTTCCAAAATCAGAAGATGAACTGTTTCGGCAAGCTTCCACAAGGCCCTCTCCAAATTAGAGAGACGTATGAAAAAAACTCAAATAAAAGATTTCAAGGAAAATTGTATAACTCTCTAATTTACTATATCTAAATTATAAAATATGTCAATATTTATAAACATCACAATTTTACTGGAAAATCTTTTCAGAACAATTAGTCATTATTCGCTGAATTTCCCTTTTTTGAGTTCATTGCCATTTGCACGATGTCTTTCTTATATATGTGTTCTGGATCGATCGGCGGTAATATTCTGCTTCATAGAATTGATCGGCGAAGATTCGACTGCTTATTTTTGTCATATTTTTATCCACTTCCTTCAGGGCTCACTTGGTATGACAGAAGGAAAAAACTTTTCTATTTGGCAGATCACCAAGTGTGCATGGCGATGCACACTTTTGTATCTTCAGCTCTTTTTGTCCATTTTGTTTCGTTTTTACGCCTAAGTGTCCATGATCCTACCAAATCCACAAATATTTAAATTTTAGGAGTTCTTACCATATATTGAGATAAAATAAATAATCAAGGACCCTTAATATGCATAAATAGTCCATTGATTAGTCCAATTTGAAGACTCATGGAACAACCACCACTTTACTCTTTTTGTTGTCCTAGATAAAATTAAGTTCATCCGTTTTAAGTAAGATATCTCAAATAGTTCTACACAAACTCAATAGCTAATACGCACAACAATACTAAAAATTACTCATTGCATACCTCAGTTGTAATTAAAGATTCAAGTGTGACACCACCATTACCAAGATTTCTCGAGCTCACCAATACTGTATACTAATGAAAGTCATTGCTTCAATAAAAGATCTACATTCCTTACACAAAGAATGGATTCCATTTTCGTACATGTAGATTTTATAACTTAAGGTCATCCATCAGATTGAAATACTCACACGCACAAAGAGGTGGGCACAATGCATTTTTTCACCCATAGGTTGGCCCTTATTTTCCAATGACTTTCCTTCGTTCACTCAAGCTAAAAAATGTCGTTCTAAGAAATTTAGGGGGCTGGTCGTACAAAGGTATGGTCATTTAGGATCGGTGGATTTTTAAACTCAAGAGATTCAAATTTCTAACGCATCCCATTTCTAATTGATTAAAATCTATAGTCAAGTGCCCTTTTAAAGTTCCATTGTTTCATTAGTTCTCATTTAATTGGTTGGAAATTGATTGTTTTTGTGCTTTTATTCCACATCCGTAGTATTCATTCATCTCTTTTTGTGTCCTTTGTTCATGTTATTAAGGGTTTCTTTTCTACGAATTACCATGGGTTTGTGGAGACTTTTCCTACACTTCTTGAAATTTTCCTTTCCCTTCTTACCACATCCTCAACTTAGCGCTTGGCCTATGTGGCTATTCACTTTATAGCATATTCAAGTGGTTATACGTGATGGATACCATAAAAACTTGGTTCATAATTTTTCCAAATAAGAGGTAAGATCCAAAGGGTGTTCAACGGAGTTTCACACGCTCACGGTTACGCCATAGTAGAGATAAATGGTCAAATTTAGCTTTAGACGGTTTTGATTATAGCCTAACATCTCCAAAATGAGGACACCTTTCTAAACAATAGACTAAAACAATTGAGGCCAAAATTTACGTTTAATCTAAGGTTTCAAAGTAAGCTCATCACATAAGACATTGACATTAAGGTAAAATAAGAAAAAAAACACACTTTTGCTTGTGTACAATTGTCATTTCAAAAGAATCATTCAAATTTGTTAATGGACTGCGAAGATGTAAGGAGTTCACATATTGTCTAGTACTTTATTCATTTTTGTGGTACCCGTAATTCAGTTTGTTCGACTGAGAGCACCTTTTATGTATCGGTTATGATTTAAAAAAATACCATAATTTGTACGAAAAAACAACCACTTTCATCAAAAGAGGGGGCACATTTTTGAAAGTAAACTTTTTGAAGGTGTCAAAATTATTTGAAATTAAGAACCTCAAAAATGAGACATAAGCGCCATTAATCCACAAAACTAAGATTTTAAACACAATTTTAAAAGACAACCCATCTCAAACGATGCAGAAATTAATATTAACAAAACCAGGTGGGCCTTCACCCGACCCACTAAAAAGCATTTGTCCTAAAGTGCGGTTCATATGGATACACGAATTTAATGCAAAGTTATAGGAAGAAGGAGTGTTATAGAAAGAAATCTTGTTCAACTATTTTTCCATGTGTTGGTGGTTTCCCCCTAGTGAGATAGCACGGTTTGTTTACTCTTGATAGGAAAAACTAGTTACTGTTGCCCCATCAAGATTTGTTATATCTATTGGTTCCTGTCAACAGGTATATGGTGTGTCCTAAGGATGATAGCTTCTTTGTAAGAGTCCATGTCTGTTCATGTTGTCACTCCCCGCAAACTTAGCATACCCCACATGACACTTTAATAGTAGATACTTGAAGTGTCAATGATAGCGATAACTCCACACTGGCCAATGACGTTTGGGGGATGGTCCTCCACGCCTCTCAGAGCGCCAAGGACGCCTGGACACCACACCAATTTATTCCTCATCTTCTGAAGAAAAGCAGCCCCAAGTCATCACCGATACCCGCCTCCAGGAAGCTCCTCCCTCCTCAGTTTCCTACTCTCCGAACGGATTACCTACCTCTGCCCTCTCTCTGAACGTTGCCCACAACAGACCCCCCTACCCCAACAAGCTGGAGGCATTTCTACAGCGGAGCGGAGCAAAGCTACCAAAAGGGCCCATCCTGGCGCCCACATCGAGGTCCCGCATCTCGTTTTTAGAGTTTAAGTTCCTAAGTGATGAACCAATGTTTCTTAGTTGATTCTAATACTCTATCATACATCTTAAAATCAGTAAATCATCCATCCACATGAGATCATAAACATTGAAGACATAATCAAATTCAAGGAATGTTAAGATCAATGTCAAGAAAATTGAGATTCAAGTCTAGAAGTAAGAAGCAAGTCAAAGTAAGTTCTTAGAGTTTCCAAGAGTCTTTAACAAACTTTTTACCTTTGTTTTAAGGCTCAAGTTGCAAGATAATGAAAGAGTAAAGTGTTGAGTTTATCTCTCAAAGTTATAAGGGAACTAAGAATTACAAATGTACTTACATTTTGAGCAAGAAAGGAAGCTTGGCAGCCAATATTGTTTGCCTAGTTTAGTAATGAGGAAACTATCATTTCCCAAAATCTTCTAAAGCTAAGTTTGAGAATTTATATAACACCAGAGAAGAAATTGTTTTAAAAACATAAGAACTATTTATTTTAGGTGTAGTATTGGAAGCAGAGCGATATGGGGAAGCAAGTTCATATTAACTCAAGCCTCATAAATCAGTAGCAACCTGGCATAAAGAGGACATAAGAAGGATCATGACTTTTTAAATTATTCCTTAGCTTTTTCTCATAGGAACTAGGGATCCATTCGTTAGTTTCTGTACTAATTGACGTACAGATCTAGGATGGTTCTCGTCCAACGTGAGGTAAGACGTTGTTACCATTGCTTAGGCTTCAAAATTATTGTTGTTAGTCTAGAGATCTACCACATAAACTATATTACAATATAAATATGTAAAGTTGAGTTTTTTTATTGCATATTTTGTAATGAACTAAGTATTTGTTGTTTTACAAAAAGATTTTATGCACACCACAGAGACACACACACACACACACACATTGATATATATCTATATTATATATAATCTATATATATATATATATAATATATATATATTGTAGGTGTCTTATTTATATTAAGTTCAAAATATTTTCATGTGTTAAGAGACCAAAAAAGGTTATGTCTTTTTGCTATTCTTTCCGAGCTAAGTTTTTTTAGCATTCCAAACGCATACTTGTACATGCAATGTACAGATTTCAGTTCACCTTCATCTTCTATCAAGCAGATGCAGGAAACTCGGATACAGGGATCCAGTGCCCCTGTAATACGTTGTAAGACGTTAGGTCATTGTGAGCCTCCTTTTGCATTCTGGAGACTCTTTCAATACTTTCAAGTTTACTTATAGAATATTTTGGGGGTGTTTCCTACACTCATCTTAGTATTATAGAGGCGTCATAGGCGGATTAGTAAAAGATAAAATCAGTTTGTTTTTTGATGTTTCTCTCCATCTTCGATTTCAGATATTTTATGTTGAGAATTAAGTGCTATTTTGGCCAATACATTTTTGTAGTGTTATCCTTGTGAGAATAATTCCTTTTTACTATTGAGGTAAGTATTCCACTATGTTAAGTAAGTTAGGCCAAGGGTTTGCTCAAGGCAACCAATTTTCATTGGGTGCTAGCCACGTTCAAGGGGTTGTCTCGAGTTATAAAAAACATGGTATCATAGCACATAGTTCAAGTGTCCTAGAGAGTCTATGAAGGCAAATATGTACAGTCCTAGTAATCAGTGTGACGCGTGCAACATCTCTTATTAGGAGTCTACAAAACAAATCATCAGATAGAAAATATCATAATTGAAGGAGGGTCATGAAGAACTAACCTTTTCTGCTGATCTGATCTTTTAAATATCTAGAATGGGGTTAATGTAAAACAAAAGGTAGATTATTAAAGGCAACGATTTAATAAAACATTTGTACATCACACCCAGTTGGAAACGTTAGTTTACTTTCTTCTCAGCTTCTTGGGGATACGCCAAGTGATTTTTTTCATTGCTAAGTCGTACAGAACCTCCATATTATTTAAAAAGCTAAAAATGGAACATCTTGCAATCGCCAATGAAGGGCTCTTACAAAATAATTTTTATGCGGAGTCCAATTTGTCCCTTAGAATCCTCCACTCATGAATCTACAAAATCAAAACATCCATTTTTAAATAGATATAAAAAACTTAAAGGGTTTTGGGTTGCCCCCAAAATTACTTGGTTACACGTTGTGGCATGCGATATCAAAATTTATTTTTCATCCTCAGGTTAACCAATGGTTGTAGTTAAGGGCGCTTCCTCAAAGGTGGCTGATGACATGGAATCAACTAATTGATTGATCGTAATGATGCTGAATAGAATAAATTTTTTGCAGGTTTTATCCTTACTACATTCATATGTTATCTTTGAGCTCATTTTCATTTGTTCTTGTTCTTGTATCTCCTCGACTTACTTGGATATACTGTCTACTCGGGATACGAGTTTGTCCCACTCGTGAGTTTCTAGATTTTATTTATCGGTTCTAGCAATATTATTAAGGTTTTGGGCTACCACTTTGTTGGGGTGAAGGAGTTTACCACCTAGACTTCTATTTTGGGTCTTAATACCTCTGTAGAAGCATTTTAGTAAATCCTTGTTCGTCATCCACTTAGATGGGCATGGTGCTAATACTTTTGAAATTTCAAGCAGATGTCCTCAAGAGTCTCATCCCTTACTTGCTTAAAGGTCTAGATATTGTCCTTTAGGTGTGAAAGATTCAAGTGGGGATGGTTTGTGTGAAGTTTATAGTGGTTTTCTATTGTTGTTACTCTGTGTGAATACACAGTCAGACAAAACAATGAACCACAAACCTAAAAAATATTTTGTAAAAGTTACATTTCAAAGAATTTAAAACTACAAATAACTACATTGTAAGGTGACACCACTCATTGCTAGCGGGACCATTTAGATTGTTGGATAATTTATTTTTATTTATATCTTAGATCGTGATCAATGACACTACCCTACAGTCTAAGTGTGTCGAATCAAATCTCGTAAGTAACCCATCAAGGGTGGGTCAAGTCACAAGGGAGTGTAGGGAAAGTAGCAGCAACTAGAAATTCTGTCTAAATAGTGAAGTTAAGACATTTCGAATATTAAACAAAAAACTATGTAATTTGACACACCAAAGTGTCAATATTTGAAAAAGGGTTGTCACAACAAGTATAATAGAAAAAATAAAAAGTAAACTGAAGTCAGGGAAAAGAGTTCATGGGGTGTGATCGCTATATAATGAACGGTTAAAATGGTGGGTACATCATTCAGTAGCTAATTTCGCAAGGAAATGTGGCTAGGCTAGATTTAGAGAAAGAGAGGTACCTCTATTACAAAATTACCTGATAATCAAAGGGGTCTCTATGACACCCAGTCGACTAAATTATCCAAACATACTCCTTATCATACTCACTCTTTTTGACGATATTTATTTGAATGGAACTAGGGCTCACCCTCTCAGGGTGTTCTTAATGGACCCCATACTTTGGAGACCGTTAGTGGTATAGTTCGCGACCTTTCTCTCGAGGAAGTCAAAAACCACAGGGGATTTTGTATTGGTACTAACCAAAATTCATTAGGTAAACCACAAAAACTAAGACAATCACAATCAAAAATGGCGATATAGGCTACTAGGCAAGCATACCTAACCAATAATCAAACCCATTATTGCTAAATCACACAGTCCTAGAATGGTGTTTTGTTGCCACAACATTCAAGGATATCAACATACTTAAATGACAAAGGAATTGTGTTTTTGGAAACACATCAGCAATGAACAAACTAACATAAATGATAAAACAAATCAAGTTGGTAATAAGAGACTAAACTTTTTAAAAATATAAAGAAAGGAAAATGGAGAGGACATACTTCCAAATTTGAAGAAGAAACTTCTTTCTTCAAGCTTCTGAAAACCTCTTTCAAACCAGAGCGGAGAAAACTTAGAACAAAGTTTCAAAAATAAAATATGCAACTGTCAAAATTATTTTACCACGCTCTAATTTTCTTTATGTTAATAATAAAAAACTTCAGCATTTATAGACTTCAAAATTTTCCTCGCGATTCTTTTAAGCGAAGTAAGTCGTGATTCGCCAAATGATTTGGTGAATCACCCTTCATTCAGTTCGTCGCCGCTTGCATGATCCCTTCCTTTTGTATGTGTTCTGCTTCGATGGGAGGTAATATTCTGCTTCGCGGAATTCGCTGATTGTTCCTTTTAGTCGCCTTTTGATCCTCTTTCTTCATGCTCACTTGCAGTAACATAGGGCAAAACTTTGCTATTAGGCAGACTGCCAAGTGTGCTTGGCAATGCGCACCTTTGCATCTTCAACTCATTTTCTCCCTTTTTCTTTCGTTTTGCACCTAAGTGTCCATGTTCCTACTAAATCAACAAGCACCTGAAAATTCGGAATTTTTTTTATAAAGTTATTGACATAAAATAAACAATCTAGGACACTATTTGCATTAAAATAAGGTCCAAGATGAGCACTCATCAAGTATATGATTAGTATTATTCCAAATAATACTTTTAATGGATATTTAATAATCCTAAATTCTATTCTCAAATTGTACCATTTGGCAGTTAAATCCTACCTTAAAGTAAACAACAATATGTTTTTCAAATTAATTTAAATACATATAACATTATATAGTTTCCTGAGAATATTTGTTGGACTCGTTACTAGAACACAATCACAAGAAACATTAATGAGAGAAAAATACATGGATTTACGAGGTTTAAATAGCCTTAATCTTCCACGAGAGAGCAAAAGAGTTTTTCACTATGAAAGAAAGAAAGAGTGTTCTTACAATTTCTCAAAGACTTTAGGACTACATTTGTCTGTACCCTGAGTTGTAATCCCAACTATATCTCTATATATAAGATAGTTGTCCAAACCTATACGAAAAAGGTTCTCCAAATCTAGAAGGACAATTATTCTTTTCCCAAATGTATTTGGGACAAAGCAAAAAGGTTTTCTAAACCAAAGGGATTATGAGTTATGCTAAAACTAAAACCATGAAAAAAAACATCACACAATGAATATTATTATCGATTTGATGCCTATGATTCATGAAGAAGGGTTTTTACTGTTGAGAGTGAATTTGTTTTCAAGTATTAAAATAAATTATTTTTTTCGAATTCAAAAACCAGACATTACATAGAAAGATACTTTATGTATACGGTGGAACAAAACCTGTGTGTTATGGAAGAATAAAACATATATCATTAATTAAATTCACCACATATAGAAATATTTTGAACCTTTTATACCCATACAATAAATACTAGATTAATTAACAACCATGTGAGTTGAAATGATGATATGAAATCAAGTTCAAGCTTTTTCTCTACATGCAATTTGAATTTTTAAATTATATTTTTGGATCATAAATATAAAAAACCCATGGGTTATGAAATCTCTAAAAAGTTTCTCAAACCCAATTTTTTATTTTTACAATCCTAACAATTAAGTAAAACAGTTAAGGACAAAAAAATTAAAAGAACAATAACATATAAAATATTTGTGTACTAAAAATTAATATTTATGTTCAAATTTTAATTTTATTCAATTAAAGGTAACATAAAAATGAGTGTAGTATAGTAAACATTATTGTGTTCAGAATCTTAAGGTGGTAATTGACCATTGTCATTATAATTACTACACTATATCATCATGTTCACATTTTCTAAATTTTTCATTAGTCCTTTTCATATCCACAAAAACATTGTGTAGTATATCATTATTTTTAATTATGAATAGGAAATTTGTGGGTTTATAATTGTATTTGAAAAATCTGAAATCCAGATGATGAAATTTTCAAATAAAATTTTTTTGGGGAATTTGAGGTTAATCTAAGAATTTAAAATTAGGAGGTGAAGAATGAAATAAAATTATCCAAATCTTTATTTTCACTATGATTAAAATTAAAAAGGATATTGTCAGATACCTAAATGCCTACAAATCAACTGGTAAATTATAAAAATTGAACAAATTTTGAATACATAGACCAATGAGTAACTATTATTACTCTACTTAAAACTATGACATAGATAAACTATTAAACTATAAATTAGTGTGCGTGACTATTGAAACTCTAATTCTTTACAAGAATAGAAAAGTCAAATTTCTTTTTATCTGAAGGTGCTAGAAAGTGTCTTGAAGTTGAGTTTCTCATAAATTCCTTTCACTTGTTATGAAATCATAATACTTATTGAAGACAACTATTTCTTTATCTTTGATTAGTTACACAACTTTAATTAATTAAATTTTTACTAAAATGAATAGGCACCATTAAAGTATTGTTGCTCTGAAATATTGGCTATTCCATATCTTCATTCACACAAGGTGGGTTCCATAGGTAAGTTTAAAATAATCTCTGTTGTGTCAAGATATTAGAAGGGTTTTAGTTTGTTTACAATAAAGATATGCACATAATTTTTTTTATCTATTTGGTAATAACTTTTTATTTGATATTTTCATCTAGAAATTGGATAAGCATCACAAAGTTGATCGTATAGACATAATAATTGAAGTTCCTCAATCATGTGTTGCACCACAAATTGGAAATAGCAAATGCTCATATTTTTCAGGTTCGCTTTGAAAATGTTCCTTCAGTTATAAGTTGTTTGTTTTTAATACATATATGAAAATATTTAGATGAATAAGTAAAACAAAATTTAATGGTAAGTGTTTTGATAACAAAAAAAAATGGCTGCTACAAAAGGTCAAAGAGGGGGATTGGATAATTGTAAACAATGTTTTACTCTTTCATGTGAATAATATTACTACTAATAATAATAAACAACAATATTTTTAAAAAGTTATCTTTCTAGGTTATTATGAGAACATTGAAGTCATACTTTGTATTGCATTGTGCATTATATTAAATTTTGATTTTACAATTTTGAATTGAAGACCTAACAATTGGTTTCGAAAAAATTTTAAAACATTTTTGTCTAATTAGATTGTTCATAATGAAACATTTAAAAAATAATATAATTTTTAAATGTGATTGACCTTTTTCCTCCTTCTTCTTTCCTTCTTCTTTATCTTTCTTCTCTTTAATAACACATTATAAGCGTAGCATAGTTTTATATGTAATCGATTATAGGGTTTCAGAAAACCATTTTATTTTTTTCTTAGGAGGAGATAACGTAGTTCATCATAGATGAATATTATATTTAATACTATGTTTAGGAGAAACTAATTGATTTTTAATGATAATCATAAAATGATTATTAATATCAAGACAATGGATTGGAAATGAATCTTGATCTTTTTATATGACAATAATGTCTATAAAGAAACATGTGTTAGATCAAGTGCCCTTATTTCAATTCTAGTTTGGGTTGAACAGATATTAGTGCAATTGACGCACATTTATATGGAATAAACTATTACTAATTCCAATACTTTTGTAGTAGTTTGAATTATTGTGTGTTACATCCTAAATTTATAATGATGAGAGGCATTATAAGAAAATCAAATTGCACATCTTAACATGAAGATTTTTTAAATGGTGAATTTTCTCTTATTTTGTGATCAACAGAAGTTAATAAGAGAATATCACCAATTAAAAGTTGTATTTGGAGCCCACTACGTTTTTATAACGTAACATGCGGTTATTTGTGGACTTATTTCATCACGTGGCGTCATTTAAATTGTTTATCATCCTCATAGGTGATTCTTTAGATGGTGCTATGTTGGCTATTGTCAGATCGCTATGTTCGAATACTGAAATTCTTTTGAGATAAATATGAAGAATATAAGTATAGTATTGCAATAACATATACTTTATTTTCCTTGATAACGTTGCGAAGCTCTCATCGCATTTTTAAAAAATAATATTTACTATTAATTTTATAAAAATAAAAAATGTTGTAGCTAATGTACATACTTAATATGTCCTTGTTCAATTATTTATCAAACATCAATGGTTGTATCAAGACAATTTTTTATGAAAACTAGATTGTCCTTTTAATGTAGAATGACGGAATTCTCCATGCTAAAACACTTGTTTTTCTGATACTAATTATTCTAATATGTTCTCTTTAATGTTGTTATTTTTGGATGAAAAGAAAACTACACCAATGAACAGGTGGGTGGGGGGTGGGTGGAGGGATTCTATGATTAGAGGTAAGTTTTTTTCATATATGTGTCACGACCCGTTCTGACTTATGGAAAAACAATGCGGAAGAAACTTGGGCCAGAAAAATTATAACTATGGAATACAATTTCTGAGCCTAGTAAGATCAACTTGGACGAAATGGACTCAGGTGAGGGGTTACGACAATAGGTATGAAAGATGGATTTTAATGTTAGTTAATCAGGTGAGTGCATATCTAAGGCGCTGGACGTCTTTAAGAATTTACAAAATCATATTTGACGAGTAAAACTCTCGAAAACTAACGCGGACTGAAAAGGTAGTTTTAAACATCCTGGTTTTATGTATGTAGTAAAATGGGATTTAGAAAATCAAGTGGTGAGGTTTCTGCTCATCAAAGCATCTTAGGAGGGATGAAGTATCCAGGGTGGGGGAGCTGCTGGTGGGATTAGGTCCAACCTTGGCGGGGCCCAATGTAAATTGAATGATGAAACACCCAAAAAAGGGTTTATTGTATATAAAAAGTGCATTCTTCAGAGCTAGGGGATTTGGAAATGACATTTAATATTAGGTTTGAACAATTTATCTCGCTAAACGTAAGTAAATTACTCTCCTAATACATATTTTGATTCCCAAAACTAAAAATCCTTGTTAATTATAATTTGGGGGACGTTTTGGCCTAATGATGAATTTCGGTAAAAACCCTAGTTTAATATTAGGATCACGTGTGTGACCTTGGGTTGATATATTTATATAATAATAAAGGTAAGTCAGGACTCTTTATTGATGCATACATTAAATAATTGTTTATAGATCAATAACAAGCTGAATGACTTTGGAAAGGGATAATTCAGGTGTCTTAGGCATATTTAGGCTTGTTTTGAGGAGGTTATTGGTTGCACTTCTTGTGTGTGTACATGAATTATTCATTGTATTATTGGTATGCTGCATATATGGAATAGGGAAACCAAATCAAATATATGAAATTGATTATGTGTGAAAAAAATACATGCCATGAGCCATTTTGTTGACTTTGACTATGTACACTTCTCGTTTTTGGTGTGATTGTGACTATGGTTATTTTGACTGGACTGGGTGTAAAATTTTGACATTTATATTTGACCGGCTGTCTTGTTTCACCACATATTTTGAATGGAGTTTTTTATTCTGACATATATATTTGACTGAGTGTCACGTTTCAACGCAAGTATATTGGATCGGGTGTCACATTTAGATACACTAACCATTAGGGTGTAGGTTCCATGCAATAACAACTTGTAATTATTACATATATATTTACCCGTGGTTTGAAATTATTTGTTTCTCCTAAAATGATGATTCAATTATACATTATGTATAAGTGCGTTTATTGTGTTGTAATGACTTGCTTGTATTACGTTACTGGAGTAGCAACGTGGTTCTTCCAGTACACTTTGGTTTCATGAATGAGCCATTTCTATCCCTCTTCCATGGATCCATTAATTGTTTAGTCTATTCTTTTTGAACTGAAGCTATATGTTTAGGTTGTTTATGTTTAGTTTCCGGGGTAGCACCCCTTTTTCTAAGACTTTTGGTTGATATAGTTTTGGTACAATAACTAGAGGTAATATTTTTGCAATACTCTGTGTGTTAGAAGTTCGATGTTTATGGATCTCTGTATTTTATTAAGTCGTTTAAACCTTCTTCATATCTAAATGCTTTAGTTTACTTAAACTTGCTTAGTTGGGTCGTAGTAGTGTCTAAACCACCAGAGAGGTTGTGTGGGTAGTAATAACGGTGGTTTGGGTCGTGAGAATGTTTCTATCAGAGACTTAGGTCTATTGATCTAATTGTACCAAAATGATTCTACTAAAGTCTTGCGCAATGGTACATAGACGTTTGAATTTTTCTTCGAAAGGCTACAAAACTTTAGGATATCTCTTTGCCTTCTAATGATTTAATGTAATGACTTGATTCAGATTGCTATCTGGTGATCCAAATTGGTATCAAATATCTTTCACTATTGTGTCTATAGATGGTTAATAGGGATAAAACTCGTTAGGCCCCGAAACTCCCAATAAATGATCTAGAAGATGCGTTTGATGAGCCAGAGGCATGGTCGATAGGGACTGGGGAAGAGTAAAGCGGCCGCAGGCAGAGGTCGTGGAAGAGTGGCACCCTGGGGGGACCCCAACTAAGAATATTCCTAGGGAAGAACGCCCCATGCAACTAAGAAGGGTCGATGCACAGCCTCGAGATTTCTTTATATACCGAAATTTGATGCCTTAGATACAGTGTTAATGAACATATTATACTTTTTTAACGGTTGGGTCGACCCCAGAGTCCTTTTACACTCATAAATGCCCAACCCTTTGATCAAACGCCTTTACTACTACTATTTCCAGGGTGGATGGAGCATTACGAACTAATCCTATCTTCTGGCCGTATCGGGTATTGTGATAATTGGTGTGACGATTATATTGAGTATGTTCTTCGAAAAACAGAAGGTCATTTGTTCCGCAGTTATGAGTAAGTATTCCTGACGAGTTGGATGCCTATGAGTTTCATTATAATGATTTCTATGAAAGCATCACAGTTAGGCATGTATACCAACGTGGATTAAAAGTCGTGGAACCTTTAAACTTCAAGGTGATCTAAGAAGTTCGGAGGGCTTAATTTATAAAGATGATCTCAAGTAGTTTTCCCCACTACTTGGGACGTGTTCAAAACTATGTTTCTTGATGAAGAAGGTATTGTGCCAACACTTTGATTCAACTTAAGGCTGATTTTAGGGCTATACAGCACGGATAGAGGTTAGAATGGTGTAGATACCCTGAGGAAAAGTTACATTCCTTGTTCAAATATGCTACCCAATAGGTGACTACAAAGAAGGATAGGATTCGATATATTGTCAAAGAGTGAACCCGAAGTTATGAGATATTTTATTCCACATGTCTCTATATTTGTAAAATTGAAATGAAGTTGAATATGACTTTTGTAAATAAAAGTGGATGGATGTTCGACGGGATGGGAAGAATAGCTTTGGGAATTATTCCAAGGCCAATAACGTTCATGGTTACTAGTCCAGAGGTTCAGGTAGGCAACGATTATAGTTGACCAAATTTAGTCAGCCCTACCCGCTTTTACATGTGGATATTTGGGAAACTCATAGTTAATTACCTTAGAATAGTCAGCGGTCTCACAACTACTTTAGGCCTAAGGCAATTTTGATGAAGTTGTTAGAATTGTTGTTCAAATAGGGATCTGAGGTGAGAATTTCTCCATCCGCGTATGTCTGATCGCGTGAAGAATAGACAAGACTAGTGTGTAACACGCGGGTTGTAGCGGTTTTTTTGAGTAATGTAAGCGGAGTCCACAAGGTGAGCGTAAAGGAAATTTACTGTCGATGGAGGCAGGGGAAGGAAATTGTAACGAGGTAGAAAAGTAGTGTTGCAAGCAAGAAGATTGCCCGGTGAACTTTACAGGTTCAATTTTATATGCCTTTTTTTGGGTAGAAATAGGTTGACGTGTCTGAGCAGATGAACACAGTATATTCTTGTCTATGACTTGATTGGATACTTTTTTGTTTTGATCCCTAGTTCTACTATTTATTTGTTGTCTGTTAAGTTTTCCTTAGTGATTTGATGCATTAGGTGATCTTATTGATTCCTTCATCTAAATTTCTATCCTATTTGCGAGTATATCATAAGTGATTCCTGTTGGTATCGTGCTGGTCTGTTTTATATGCTGTCATACTTGGGGTGACTGTTTATTTAGGATATGACTGAATTTGATAGAATCTAGGCTTGACTTGGTGGTCCTTAAATAGTTGTGCGTAATTGTAATGCTAAATTTCTTGCTCCGGAGATCCTGGGTTTCACAAGTTTAGAGTGAGAAGGGGTGTACAATCCTAAGCCAACTAAGTTCATATCATTTTATCGGGATAGGGAACTTGTGGGCATGAGTCTTTTGCATATTTATATCATTTGACCGTTATGGTGAGTCGTATTTCTTTGGGTCTTTCGTAGTGTCCAGAATTTAAGGAAGTGTTCTCTATGAATTTTCTTGGAATGCTTCCGGATAGGGATATAGATTTCTCAATTGACTTTAAACCTGACACCTGCCCCCATATCCATTCCTCTTATAGCATAGCTTCACAGAATGATGAAAGATCTTAAAGCTAAATCCGTCAGCTTCTTGATTAAAGGGTTCATTGTCGTAGTGCTTCCCTATGGGGTGTGGTACTCCTTCTTTTGTGTTAAGAATAAGGATTGGTCGTGTTGAGGATATGAATAGACTACCGCAGATGAATAGGGTCCGCCTTTATTAAAAATTATTGATTGCATTGGATAGATGATCTCTTGATAAGTTGTGGGTGGTGCATCAGTTGTCTCAACATTGACTATGGTTTGCGGCCATCAGTCAATCTTAGGTCTGAGGATAACCCTAAATGGCCATTCATGACCCACTATAGACATTATGAGTTTTAGCTGATGTTGTTTAGTTGCCTAATGCACCCACAACTTCATGAGCTTATGAATGGTGTGTTAAAAACATTTCTAGATTATTTTTTAATTGTTTTAGGTGTCCTTGGACAACAATAGTTGTATACAAAATTCTCATGTGGAGTTCTGGTTTGACTTGGGTTTCCTTTGGGGCATGTTGTTTCAAAGAAGGGGTAATGGTCGATTCCCCAAATGTTCTTGCTGACTTTGTGCCATAGGCTCTATAACTTAAAGTTTGGAGTCTTCATGGGGCTCACCAGATTTATATCATTTAAAATATGAAGGAAAGTTTTGATTCTATCGCCACACTTGTACAAGGGCTGACTAATATAGAGGTGCCTTTCGAGTGGACTAACAATATCTGAAGAGAGCTTCTAGAAGATCAAGTTCTGTTACCATAAAATCATTCTAAAATTGCCAGTGATGAAAAGTAAGATTTTTAACTGGTTATTGTTATTCTCAGCGGTCTTTTGTGACTGTCTTGATTCCCTATTTGAGATGGTTCAATGTAGGCATCGCGACAACTGAAGGTATAACAGAAATGATTAATAGACACATGGACTTATTGTGTGGGAGACGGTAGTGTGTGCTATCAAATCGCGAGACATACCTTATGGTGTGATGTGTGTGTTGTTAGTAATCATCGTAATTTTTAAAACACACATTAACTCAAACGAACCTGAACATGAGGCAGAGAAGGACAATAGAGTTACTCGAGGATTATAATGTTACCATCATGTATCATTCGGATGAGTCTAAGGTGGTCGTAGACACACTAATCCAGAAAATAGTAAGTATGGGTAATATAACTTATTTGGCTGTAGCCAAGCAACCCTTGTCCAAAGAGATTCAGACCTTGGAGTCTATGTTTTTGTAGTTAATCTTTTAGAGAAAGGTGTTGGGGGTTGGCTTCGCATGGAGATTAGGTCATATTCATGAGAAAAATCAAGTCCACGATAAGTTTGAGGACGAGAGTTTTTGAATAAGCTCAAAAACCAAGACGTCTGGTAAAGGAGCTAAATTGGGTCTTGAAGCGAGGGGTGTCACTGTAAGTGAAGAATATTTTTACCTGAGGGGATGATTTATTTAGGAATATGTTTTCATAATCCCATGGTTCACGGTATTCCATTCATTGGTGTGATCGGATGTACTGAGATTTGAGAATTGACATTATTGGTGGCTTGGAATGAAGAAAGACATCGTTGATTTGCTGCCTGCAAGTTCGGTATGACTACAAAGGCTTTACAGGTTCTTCATCAAATTTCTAATTCAGAAAAGAAGTGGAAAAGGAAAAACTAAAGGATTGGGTGGTTGGTCATCCCAAGACCTTGGGAGGAAATTCTACTTATTTGGGTGGTAGTTGCAGTTTGCTATTTAGACCACTATTTTGGTCAGAGTAGATTATAATTGTCAGTGTTGGCTATGGTTTCTCTGGAAGAGATAATGAGCTGTTGAGTTGCCCCGTTCGATTCATCTCGAAACCAGGCAGGTCCACATACAAGGTTGGGGAAACCATATAGGGTAGTCACTAAAAATCACTTTAGAATGTCTTCCATCACCAAAATACGAATAATAGAGAGAATATTCATGTATTTTCCAGTCATGTTGAGGGCATGTGTGATTGACTTTGGAGGTCAACAAGATAAGGTCCTACCTTTGTGTGAATCTCCTATAATACAGTTACTCTCCAGAGTTAACATGGCACATTTTCGGAGGAAACGGAGGAACATTTGGTAGGATGTAGATCACTGATAGGTGGCTTGAAACAAGCGAAGAGATATCATACCTTTAGAGGTTTATTTGTTAAAGATGATCAGATAGGTAAGAGATACAAGATAAGCTTCTAGTATATCAGAGCGACCAAAAAAACTTGGATCTCGAAGGTAAGGACCTGGTCATGCCCGAGTTACACCCTGGGACAGCGATTGACACTCGAAACCATTTATGCCCCAAGCGAAACTTGGCCTGTTTATCAATTAATAGAATAGAAACCTTACACAACTCAAAACTATCACACAAGATAATCTTCCTTCAATAAACATAGAAATCTCAAAAGAAACATTCACACTATTCGAAAAAGGAACCACAAGTCTCAAAATAAAAACTAAAAGCATACTAAAACAACTGATCTTAGCCTCTGGATAGTAAGATGGGGAATCAACAAACGACCCCCGCTCTTACTAATCATTGAACTAGCCAAAATAAATAAAGCAAAACGATAACTAAAGGGATCCTTAAAAAATCAAAGAGGTGCACTAGCTTGATGTGGAGACTGTAAATTGGATAAAGGGAGGTGCGTGGATGTTGATCCTATTACATGATCTCAATAATATAATCAATCCGACCAATTATATCAGTACATTGAGGGTAAGAGAAGGGTTAAGAGAAAGTGAGGAGAAACCTAAACATGGCATTAATATTAAATGATGTCGAAATTAAAACACTTACCTTAAACAGACTCCATCATGGATGCTCAAAAACTAAACGTAAAAATAAACAAAAGTAAAAAGTGCCAATTTAAATAAAACATTGATACTAGTCATTAGAAACACAATGTATTAACGATATACAATGACCCCCAAATTAAATTTTTTTTAAATTGATATATAAGTACGTTGCGATGTTTCCTAAACAACAAACTATCATATAAGCATACAATATGCTCGCGACTGATGGCCAGAAACTATCATATACCATACCAGAGAAGAGAACATATCAATGAGGGGATCCACTAGTCTATGCTAAAAGCCCCAAGGCATCACTAAAATGTTTGTCCCTTTAGTAACATTACAATTTCTAAAGGATCTATGGAGGATTGAGTAAAGTTAAAGAAATCGGCCCACGTTGGTGGTGCTGAATAATACTCCAAACTCCTAATTCCATATTTTAAAAAACAAAAAACCTTGTTGTGGTTTTGACATAATGATTGAAAAAAATAGCTCAAAGACACTCTTGGAAATGGTGTGTTTTTGTTTCTTCGTTTATTTAAATTGAAAAACATTCTTAATCTTAGGAAATACTGAGTTCCCATATACTATTTTTGAAGAAAAAATTACTTCATTTGTTACCTCTTACTTAAATCAAATCTATGTATTAAAGCATTTAAAAACATTTTGAAGAAGACAATATGAAAGGACTCTAAGACACTCTTTAGACGTGGCTCTGGACTTCTTGAAGTGATGTGGGATTCGAGGAGGTATTTGTGATAGGAATATGTTTATGATGGTTAGAAGTTTTTTTTGATAGTTAAAAGACAAAGATCCGAAAATCAGTGTTTGGAAAAAAAAACTCTTGAAGCACAGATATTATTTTTTTTTTAGATATTTGTTGCTCACCCTCATTTATATATACAACAATCTTACCCCATTTGGCGAAAATGCCGACACCCCTTTACACTTGGCCTTTTTTTCATTCGGCCGGACACAAAAAACAAAACTAGGGCCTATCTTTATTATTTGGCCGAACACTTACATTTACTTTACGACTTTAATACAATGGGCTTTTTTTCAGCCGCCACATAGGACAAAACTACTTTGAAATATGGATGATATTCAGCCGACACTAGTTTACAATTTATTTATATATCTTTTTTTTATTCTAAAAGTACATCCAAGGGATTGTGTCATCCCATGGTTTACATTTTGAGCAAATATGCTCCGGGTATTTGATGTCCCACTAGCATGCATATCTGATCAGCAAGTTCTTCGGATATGAATCCTGCTTAGCGCTATAGTTGTTGCATAGCTTCTGGTTTTTAACAGGGACAAATCCATTTGGACTTCTTTCATATATGTTGTCTTATTTCTCTGAATTTCCGTGTTATCATTAAGTGGTCTCGTGAATAGAACTCCATATGGCGTTTGCTGTAAATAGTATTTGCCTGCTCTGAATAATAGTTTGCTAACCCAAATTATCCTTTTGTTAGCATAGAAACAGGGTATCTCAACTCTTGATATCTCTGGGTTGCCTCTATCTTCTGGGATTATCATTTCTGTTGTTTAAACAAATTTTTATATCTGAATTATGGTTTCATTTCGTCATAGCGTATCTCTGCTGGTTGCTTTGTTGTAAAATCTTATAAAAAAATAGATTTCTTTTGTTATCTTTTTATATATTAAAAAGCTTGTGGACCTCTGGATCCACTTATTTCTTCACCTGTATATGTATAAACAGTGATTAATTAATCATGTTATAACAAGTTTAAGTAAGTTTGGGTTTGTTTTGGTTGGGCTATTAACTTGTTAAACCTGGAGTTTTGGGTTAGGTAATATGAGTTTTTTCTGATGTCGTTTAGTGGATTAGGTTTTTGGTTATAAGAAGTTTTGTATCTTGTATAATTTCAATTGTATGTTCGGGATATATTGATTGTATGTCTTTTCTATTTATGAAGGCTGGCTGCATAGGTAGAGTTTGGTGCTGTGGTTTCTATTATCTGTACCTTTGGAGTAAATTGTTTTCTAAATATCTATTTACGATTTGTATTGTGGTGTCGATTGTAGGTTTCTCCATAAATCATTTGCTGCTGGGACCTGAACAAAATTAGTAGTCTCATGGTTTAATGAGTTTCCCAACGCTCCTTTTAGTTCTGGTTGTTTTCGTCTGCCGCAGACGTAGCCTCTCCCGCATCTTTAGAAGTCATGCTGCTGACTATTAGCTTTCAGATTTTGTACATCTGTGTTATTTTTTCTACTTTCATGGCATAGTTGTTCATCATGCCAATATATCTGTGATCATATTCTGTTTGAGAGGTAGTCTACAATAAGTTCTCATCAGTTTTATGATTGCAATTGTAAATGTAAAATTTAATATATTTAGTATTAATCTTTTCTATCATCTTTGATGTAATTGAATAATCTATCTTTTTTGGTATCCACCACTTTACCTGGATTATTTGTCCTAACAATAAATTTTATGTAAACTATATATGGTCGACAGTGCTAACAAAATTCCTATCTTATGCAAAATAATTCTTTATTTATTCCCATTTGCTTGCGCTCAGATCATATGATCCTGACGTAATACCTGCAATGTGTTCTATCTTTAGTTGTTATATTCATATTTAGTACTCCTCCATAATGTTGTGCTCACTTGAATTGTTTAAACTATACAGATTAAATGTTTACTTTCATCAGGAAATATAGTTTTGGTAATTTTTGCCTAATTTTTGATATTTTATAGGTTCTTATTCTTTGTTGTCAAATAATATCCACATTCTTTTTGAGTTTTTATATAGGGTTTTAAATGTCTGCTAGTTTGGTATGTATTCTCTTACTGATTTACTAATCCTAAAAATGCTGTAATTTCTTTTTGTATCTATATTTTCATCAAGGGTGATTATTTTTTGTACTATATGAGTTTGCATTTTATTCCATTTTATCGATTTGTATTCCTAGGAAATTCGATTTGATTTCATTATTTTGCTTTACTTTTGCTCAGCTTATACCTGAGTTTTTTATTATATGTTATTAAAATTGTTCTAATAATCTTATATGTTCTCTTGTGTTTTGAATATAATAATATATCATCTATGTCTACTATGCAATTTTCTAAGGGTTTTAAAATAGTTATACAAAATGTTGATATCTACGGTGCATTTTGAAATCCAATGGTAAACAGTCCATTCATAGAATCCTTGCGGTAAGTGATGCTGTTTAGTTGTTTAGTTCTTCTTCTAACTTTAAATGGTAAAACCTGATTTACAGTCAAATTGCTAAAATAGTTATATACTTGTCTGTTCTTATTTTAAGGTAATTTTATTGGTATTGGGTAGTTATGATGTTTTAGTTTTGGATTTAAATTTCTATGTCTATAACCATTCTGCTGTGCCTCTTTTTTTTCACGATGTTTTATAACTATAAATGCGGGGGGCTTGTGGGGTTACTATTACTTTTTTGTATATAATTTTTTCTACAATTCATTTTATTGTATTTTGAATTCTTGTAGTCATCAAAGTTTATTTAAATGGTTCTGTGTTATTTATACTATTTTCATCGATTAATTCAATTTTTACTTGCGTTTTATGTTTTTCCCATCTTGTAATGGTCTCATTGTTATTGTTTTAATTGTTCATTAATCATTTTAACTTGTCTAATTGTAAAATATGATAATTTCTAATTGGTTTCTTGTTCTACCTATATTTTCATTTCTTGGTTATTTTTTCATACCTTTTATCCATTCCATAGCTTTCGTTTGTTATTTTTTACTCTTTTACTCCTACACCTGTTCACAAGGGTGTATAGTAAACCAATGTTGTTTTTGTTATTATCATTTGGGTTAAAACTTATCAGAAATGGCAATATCCTAATAGCAATTCCTTTTGTTGTTAATGCAAAAATTATAAATTTCTTCGATTGTTTAGATATTTTATCCCATAATATGCGATCTTTATATTTTTTTCTATGTATTTAATTCAACTTCATTCTTATTAAATCCTTGTTATTACTACCATAGTGTTTTTAATTTTCCATTATCTTCTGGTGGTGACAATTATATTTACATATATGCTCTTGACCTGTGTCTTGTTCATGGGGTTATAATATTGTGTGATACCCTTCTATGATAATTTTTGCAATCTATATATTTCATTATTCATCTTGTCCTTGTTATAAGTTCTTCTATTTGATAGGTATGTTAAGTGTTGGTTGTCTCTATAATTGGTTTAACCTTCTCTAGCATTTTATTCATATAGATATTGTAGTTTCCTGGTATATTTACTTGTATTTTTAAGGTTATTCCTCCTATACTTATTTCTTTTCTGTTTGTTTCTTCGTTTGGATTTATTTTTCACTAGGTAATCCGGGGAATGTATGTACTCTTGTTTTTATAAGTTCTTATTCTCGTCCT
>JAKWJA010002489.1:61905872-62014181 GCA_027704765.1 Solanum habrochaites | reverse complement strand
ATCTATCTCAGATACGGTTGCGAAGGGACCCCGTCCCAAATAATAGATGGACCAGGTGTTTTGTCCCTCTTCCTCTAGAGGACGTCCTCCCCCGCGACCTCTACAACGACCTCTTGCCACTGCTCCTGCCTTCGATCCAAAACCGCTACAAATCCCCCAGTGGCTGGCGTAGACCCTCTGGTCGTTGTCTTTGCCGGTGTTGGTGTTGCACAGTTGTTTGCTCTGTTTCTAAACTACCATCTGCGAAATATAGTGAAGAGGATGGTCAGATACCAATTGTATCACCTAGATACAATTGGATCCAAGTAATAGCACGAAAGAAGAGTGTCGTGAATCGAATTTTCCTAAAGTCCTATAGACTCTCAAAGAAAATTAAGGGCTCTCCCTCCGTTCCTCAAGACTCTACTAACTCTTCTTGTGTATGAGACAACGAACCTAATGCTATGATACCAGTTTTGTCACGACCTAAAACGAGCCGCGATTGGCAACCCACACGGATCCTCCTGTGCTGAGCGACCAACAAATCTAATCCCCCACATTTACTAAAGTGCAACCATAATGAACAAAATATAATGCGGAAGACTCAAATCTTATTAATATAACCTATAAAAAAGTTTCTAAAGTTTATCACTAGTATTCCCCAAAATCTGGAAGTCATCACACCAAGAACATCTATCCCAAATTTCTAAATCTAAGAGTATTTTAAGAAGCTAAATAAGTAAAAGAGTGTCTATGTCCGAATTCAAGCATCAAGACGTGAAGGAATAGAATCCAGTCCGAGCTAGGAATAATGCTCACCCTGAAATGCTGAGATGCTGGAGACTCGCTAGAGTTTTGCGGAACGAGCTCGAAGTCGATGGCACGTTTGCTGCACTCCACAAATAACATAGAGAAATACAAGTAGGGGTCAGTAAACAAGGACAACGTAATGTACCGTCGGTATCATTGGTCACTGTTCAATAATCGAAAGTTGGCACTATACTATACGAATAACTAACATAAAATCAACTACATACTTTAACCGGTGTACGTGCCACATACTACAAATAACCATTGGAACAACACCAGCGCACCTATGGGACTCAATCCTCCACTAGCCCATAGTTGTCACTGCCTTGGGAATATTTGTCTGTTCTGGAAGTTTTGAGTGTGCTACTGGATTACTGATTACATATGTCTCAGTGATATTAATATTTCTTTCTCGCCCTTGTGTCAGTTATCGGTGTGTGAACGGCGAATCTCGCGTTCGGATCGCGTCACGCTAATACTGTCACTTGTCCTTTATACGGTGCACACATCGATCTTCCGCCTAAGTGTGCCCTACTCGCGTGTTGGGGTGGGGAGGGGTTTGGGGGTAAGGTTGTGGCGTGCTGTGCTTTTGTCGGGGTTGTGTTGATGGGGTTTTCTGGTTAGGTTGGAGGTGGGGGGGGATTGTTTGGGTGTGGTGTGTCTGCTGGGGGTGGGTGGGTGGGGGGTTTGGGGGGGTGGGGGGGGTGGGGGGGGGGTGGGGTGGGGGGTGGGGTGGTCCGGACGTGCACGCCCAATCCCCCTATACCTCACGTGTCTGGAACGATGACACCTCGATCCCTAATACGACGGGTCGCAACGTGCACCATTCTCCCTAATGCTACGTGTCAAACGTGGACACTCCATCCCCTAATTCTACGTGTCGGAACCGGACAACACCACCCGATCCCCTAGTGCTACGTGTCAGAACATGACACCCGATCCCCAATCTCCATTGCTTAGTTCATCAAACCTACTTTTATTCATGCAATCATCTTAATATAGACAAGGAATTTAGAGTTATAGAGTGTCAAAAGCCTCATCATTCTATAATCCATCACAGTTTGCATTAATCACTCATACAACCACACAAGTAAGCATATAGAAAACATTATACCATATCACCCTCATCCATATCACTTTGCTATTTAGAGTATTACTATGAATAGCATAAACCATAACCCTATCACTCCACGAAGAATCGTGATCAATGGCAAGACTACTTATTTTCCCCAATGCTTTTGGCTTTGAATCTTCGCTGTCTTCCTCTCTCTCTCTCGCCATTTCGCTTATTCCTTCTCATCCTTTTTATTTTTCTTCTGCAAGATTTCTTTTTCTTTAAAACCCTAATTATCAGATCAATTCATTATGATAAAAGTAACCCACTATTTATTTGCAAGGTTACCTCCTTTAACCCCCACCGAAACATAAATTATTAAACTTACCTCCACGAATTTCATAATTTAATAATCATGAATGTCCAAACACCTCCTTAAAACCTTTTAAGCAGAAATCCACCCAGTTGGGGGTTACGGACTGGTGACGGCCCGTCGTATCGCGACTGTCCGTCAAAAAGTTACATGCAGATTCAAATCAGTAAAAGGTTTTTGACGGTCCGTCGTTCACCGTTGCGACGTCTTGTGGTGCTGCAGTTGCCTGTCGTGGGTGAATTCAGAGAGGTAGTGCGCGCCATACCTTCAGGACATTTTCCAGATGTTGTATAAGTGTTCTTTGGAAACGGAGATCTCGACTAACTCGTTGGTGGCCCTAGGAACGGTTTTCGTCCTACGTTCTCAGGGTCCAATGAGTAGAGCAACAAGAGCCACTACACCCGAGTGGGACCGACGGAGTCCATTCGGTCCGTCGTGGTGATACGTCGACCTCAGTCAATTTTTGTATCACCTGAGCGCTCCTTGCTCGAACGACAATCAGGTCCGTTACAAAGATACCTAACTTACCCCATCGTTTCGTCCTCGAATGCTCACAAGAACAAACAAGGGCGAGAATAAGAGTAACTTGAATCTGTCAAAAGGTGGGGTATCTTTCTTCAATAGCAAACATCCGTCTCCCAAGTGGAACTTCTTCGACTGCCCGATTCTTCCATGGAACCTTGATGGATGCAATACTCCCTTGATCTTTCTAAACTGCGGTATTCTCTATCTAGACTAGCAACATTCATCCTCTTCATAAGGACAAATTCTCATCAAGAATAACTGAAACTCCAACGAATAATGTAGTTTCCATCCCCATGGTATCTTTTCAGCATAGACACATGAATACCAGGTGCACTCCTGATAGTCCTGGAGGCAAGGCTAATTCATACCCAAATTCTCCCTTTTTCTTTTGTTTCTCACCTAAGTGTCCATGTTCCTAGTAAATCCGCAAGTACCAAAAAATTAAGATTTTTTTAATAAAGATATTGATATAAAATAAAAAATCTAGGACACTATTTGCATTAAAATAAAGCCCAAGATGAGCACTCATCAATTATATGATAAGTATTATTTAAAATAATACTTTTAATGGATATTAAATAACCCTAAATTCTTTTCTCCAATTGTACCATTTCAAATAAGTCCTAACATTAATGTAAGCACCGAAAGTTTTTTCAATATATTTAAATTCTTTACATTATATCCTTTTTCTGAGAATATTGTGGACTTACTTAGCACACAATCATCAAAAGAAAACATAACTGAGAAAGAAATTAAACAAGGTATAAACTTAACGAGGTTCAAATAGGTGCCTAATCCTCCAAGCAATAGAGAAAAAATAGTTCTTCAACTATGAAACAAAGATGAAGTGTGTTCTTACGAATTTTTCCTCAAAGACTTAGGGCTACATTTTACCTGTCCCATTCTTTATAATCTTTCACTATATCTCTATATATAAGTTTTTCAGTTGTATCCCAAACCCTACTACCTGGTGAAAAAAAGTTCTCTCAAATCCTAGAAGACCAATATATTCTTTTCCAAATGTATTGGACAAAAGTTTTTCTAAACAAAAGGGATTATGAGTGTTCTAAAATAGTACCATTAAAAAAATCAAATAAACACCACACTGAATATTATTATAGAAATTGATTTCCTATGATGGCATGAAGACTGTTTTTACTTTTGAGATGTGATTTTGATTTCCAAGTATTCAAATATAATTATTTTTTTTTCAAAAATTTGACACCATACCTTACATATAAAGATACTATTGGTATGACCTTTGTATCAAAACCTGTGTGGTTATAAGAATAAAACTAGTATCCCCTTAATTACACTCATCACTAATCGAAGTCTTTTGAAGCCTTTCTATCCCATACCATAAATACTAATATTAAGGTTAAAACCATGTGAGATGAAACGATGGATATGAAATTCTAGTTCAAGCTTTTCTCACCATGCAATTAAATTTTTAAATTGTATTTTTTTTTTATCATAAATACGAAAAACCAAATACCCCATAGGTTTGAAATCTCTCAAATAAGTATCCCAATCGTTTTTATTGTTTGTCAATCCATAATAAATAATATAAAAAGTTCGGACAAAACTTAAAAGAAAATACACGATACAAAAATGTAATTTAAAAATATATAATATTTAAGGGTGTTCAAATTTTTACTTATGTCAAGTTAATGGTAACATTAAAAATGAGTTGTTTTTAAAAACAAAAAAAAAAAAAACCAATGTTTACTGGACAATTTTGGTTCAAGGAATCTGTCAAATGGAAATCCCATGGGCCACTATAAGTACAACGCACGAGATCATCGGGGCACATGGTCTAAATAAGGCAGCGAGTGTCGGCTTTCGTACCTCGCAAAACATTCGTTAGTTATAGTCAATGAGTTGGGGATGGTGAAATAAAATTTGTGACGGATTTATAAATTGTATTTGAAAATATGAAATTACGGTACATGGAAATTTTCAAATCGCAATTTTTTTTTGGAGAATTTAGATTTTTGGATTTTCACAATTTAAATATTAGGGAGATGATAGATAACTTACCCCAAATTCTTATATTCAATCTAATACTTAAATTTAAAACGTAAATTCACATGCCTAAATTCACTTACATATGATACTACATGCTAAATCTGATGAAAATTAACAAACTTTGATATTCATAGGAGCACAAATTTGACTTACTATTATTACACTACTAAAACTTATGTCCATAGATCAATATATAAAATATAAATTTGTTTGTGTGGACTATTTAAACTCTAATGTCATTACAAGAATAGAACGTCAAAATTTCTTTTTATCTGAAGATTCTAGAAAGTTTTCTAAGAAGTTGGAGTTTCTCAAGAAAATCATTTCTCTTGTTATTAGATATCGTAAGACTTATGGATGACAACTATTTTTGTCTTTGATACTTTTTTCTGACAACTTTTCTTATTTCATATTTCTACTCGAAAACACGAATAGGCAACCATAAAGTTGATTGTTAGAAATGGCTTTTGTTGCATTCCCCTATCTTCTATTGCAACCCCACAAGGTGGTGTCTCATTTGTGTAATGGCTATGAAAATATCTCCATTGTGTCACATAAATTATTATATGCAGGTGTTTT
Organism: Solanum habrochaites; assembly: GCA_027704765.1. Taxonomy (NCBI): domain Eukaryota; kingdom Viridiplantae; phylum Streptophyta; class Magnoliopsida; order Solanales; family Solanaceae; genus Solanum; species Solanum habrochaites. Next base: position 62,008,833 of record JAKWJA010002489.1, on the reverse strand, counting down.
AAATTCTTTTCTCATAAAAGATGAATGTACATAAGAAAAGTGGTATAACTTTTTATTTGATATTTTCTTCTAGAAATTGGAAAAGCATCACAAAGTTGATCGTATAGACATAATAATCGAAAATCCTCGATCTTGTGTTGCACCACAAATTGGAAAAAGCAAATGCTCATATGTTTTTCAGGTTAAGTCGTTTTTTTTTTCCCTTTTAATACATGTATAAAAATATTTAGATGAATACCTAAATAAAAATTTAATGTTAATTTATTTGATAAAAAAAAAATGTTCTTTTCAAAAGTTTAAAGATTGATATGTATCTGACAATTGTTTTAGTCAATTTTCATGTGGAAGTAGATTAGTATATAATAACACACCAAACAAACCTAGTGTATATTTTTAAAATTTATTCCCTTTTCTTAGGTTATTTTGAAACTAATTGAAGTCAGACTTCTTGCATTGTTGTAATGTTCATTTTACGTTTAAATATTCGATTTTACCATTTTTGAAGACTAACCCTCTGGCGTTTTGTAAAACACATATAAAACTATTTTTGTCCTAAAAGTTATTGTTCCTAATAGAAACCTAGACAAATAGTAGAATTTTTATTTAAATGTTGACTACTGGGCCCTTATTCCTACCTTTTCTTTAGCTTCTTCTTTCCTCATTCTCTTTAAGACACACATTATCAGCGAGCATATTTTTTATAATAGTAAATAATGATAGGAGGGCCTTTTTCAGAAAACCCATTTTAGTTTGTCTTTAGGAGAGATAACTGTCATCATAGATACCATTATATTTTTCTCCTATTTTCGGAGAACTTATTGATTTTTGATGATAATCATACAAATGATTATAATATCAAGGCAATGGATGAAATTCAATCTTGATTATTTTTATAATGAACCAATAGGTCTATAAGAAACCATGTTTAGATACAGTTTCCTCCTTCTTCTTCTCTTCTAGTTTTTGTGTTGCACAAATATTTTTGCAATTGAAGCCATTTTATATTGAAAAAAGATTATTAATTCCAGACTTTGGTAGTTTTGAAATTATTGTGTGTGACAAAATCCTAAATTTATAATGATGAGATGGATTTTACGCAAATCAACTGCAAATTCTTAACGTGAAATTCTTTAAATGTTGAATTTTCTTATTTGTTATCAACTTAGTTAATTATGAGAATATCACCAATTAAAAGTTGTGGTTGAGCCCCCTACGTTTTTATAACGTATACATGCAGTTTTTTGTGGACTTATTCATCCACGTGGTGGATCATTTAAATTGTTTATCATCCTAATAGGTGATTCTTCTTGATGGTCGCATGTTCTGGCTATTGTCATAATGCAGTTCGACTGCTGAAATTCTTTTGGGATAAATATGAAGAATGTAAGTATAGTTTTGCAATAACATATAGTTTATTTTCCTTAATAACGTTGCGAAGCTCTAATCGCATTTTTAAAAATATTATTTACTATTAATTAAATAAAACTCGAAAATGTTGTAGCTCATGTACATATTAATATGTCGTTGTTCATTATTGATCAACTCATGGTTGTGCATGACCCTTGTTTATGAACCCACTTTTCCTTTTAATGTAAGGTTGACAGAATCTCCTTGCTAAAAACACTTGTTGTTTTTCTTTTACCTAATTATGCTATATGTTTATTTTTAATGTTTCTTTTGTTTGGATGAAGATACTAGACATGAACGGGCAGTGGTGGTGGGGGTGGGGTTTGGTAGGGTGGTGATCTTTATGAGTAAGAGGTTCAGATTTTTTTCTTAATGTGTCACGACCGTTTTCCTGACGTTATGAGCATAATCAATAGGGAAAACTTGGGCCAAAAAACATATAACTAATTGGACGTACAAATTTCTACCCTAGTATAGATCGACTTTACTAAATAATACTAGGTGAGGTCTACGACGATCGGATCATGAAAGAGGGATTTATTGTATTTTAAATCATGTGAGTGCATATCTAAGGCGCTATAATTCTTTACTAATGGTATAAAATCAAATTGCACGAGTAAATCTCTCGAAAACTAATCTTGACTGAAAAAGGTAGTTTTAAAACTTCCTGGTTTGATGGTATGTTCTAAAATGGGATCTTAGAACTCAAGTTGTAAGGTTTTGTGTCCGTAGAGGCATCTGAGGAGGGGTAATTGAAGTCTCTAGGTGGGTGCGTTGCAGATGTCGGATAGATGGCCAACCCTATGGGCCCTCACAAATTGAATTGATTGAAACCCCAATAAATTAGTTATTCTATAACTAAAATCATTATTGAAGAAGCTTAGGATTAAAGGACATTTTCTTTACTACTGTTTGGTCAGAACAATTTCTCCCTTCTCCCGAAACCATATAAGTTCAATTTTACTCTTATAATACTTTTTTATTCCCAAAAACTAAAAATCCTCATTATATTATAATCTGGGGAGAGTTTTGATCTTATGATGAATTCTTGTACACCAGGTTTAATATTAGCAGATCACGGGTTGGAACCTCGGTGTTGATATATTTATATAATCTAAAGGTACGCTTTAGGACTCTTTCAGTGGATTCCATACTTAATAATGTTTTATGATCATAACAACTGAATGACTTTGAAAGGGATTGACTTCAGTTGTCGTTATAGCGTATCTAGGCTTTTGTTTTTGAGGTAGTTTGGTTTGACTTTCATGTTTGTGTTTTATATAAATAAATACATTGTATTATTGTACTGAATGCCTACTATGTGATAGGGAAACCCAATCAAATTACTATGAATGAGTATGTGTGAACAAATACCTGCCAGAGCCAATTTGTTGACTTTGATAAATGTGCACTTCTCATTTTGGTGTGATTGTGACTATTGTTATTTTACACTGGAATTGGGTGTAAAATTTTGACATTTTATATTGCGGCCGGGCATTTCTTGTTTCACACACATATTTTGAAATCGAGTTTTCACATTCGGACACATATATTGGATCGAGGGTTCACGCTTTCAACGTAGTAATGTTTGGATCGGGTGTCACATTTTAAGAACAGACTAAGCCATTAGGTGTTGTTAAGTTCCCTGCAAAAAACCACCTTGTAATTTATGTTCACATAATATATTTATCTGTGGTTGTTGGTACATTTTTTTGTTTTCTTCCCTAAAATATGATTCAATTATAATATTATTGTATAAGTGTTTTTTATTAATTGTGTTGTAATGGCTTGTGCTTGTTTATCATTTACTAGATGTCCATTGGTTCTTCCACTACAACACTGTGGTGTTTCAGGAATGAGCCAATTTCTACTCTGCCGTCCATGGAGCCATTATTGTTTAGTTATTACTTTTGGCACTCCAATCTATCTGCTTAGGCTTGTCTTTGTTTAGTTTTCGGGGAATCCCCTCCCTTTTCTTAGCTTTTTGGGAAGATTATTTGATCCAAATAACCTAGAGGTAATATTTTTGCAATACATCTGTGTGTTCACTTTTGAAGTTTACCTTAAACTTTCTTAGTTAGGTCGTAGTAGTGGATAAACCACCAAGGGTTTGTGATGGGTATTATATACGGTGGTTTGGGTCGTGAGAAGTTTTTATCAGAGACTTAGGTCTGTTGATTGCTCATTGTACCCAAACTGCTTTATAGTAAAGTCTTGCGGAATTGGTACATAGTGTATGAATTTTCTCGAAGGCTAACAGAACTTTTAAGATTCTCTCTGCTCTGCCTTCGACTCTTTTCCGGTGTAATTGACTTGTTTCCAATTCCTATCTGTTGATCCAAATTGGTAATAAGATCTGCTTCACTATTGTTTCTAATAGATGGTTAATATGGGACCAACTCAGTTAGGCCCCTCACTGGTCACTACAACTCCCATAAATTGATCTAGAAGATGATTTGAAGCCAGAGGTCGTGGTCAGTACAGAGTATTGGGTAAGGATAAAGTGTGGGCAGAGGTCTACGAAGAGTGTCATGCCACCAGGGGTTGGCATCCCTAAGTGTTATAATTTCCTAGGGAAGAAGGCCCCATACAACAAGAACCGGGTAAGATCTTAGCCAAAGAATACCAACATTCCTCCCTTAGATCCAGTGTTAATGAATAGATTATTACTTTTTTAAGGTGTTCGTCGACCACAGAGTCCTTTGTACACTATATATGCCGAACCTTTGATCAACCGGCCTATAACTACTACTATTCCCAGGGTGGATGGAGCATTAGTCACTGATTCCTTCTTCTATCCCATATCGGGTGTTGTGATAATTGATGTTGAGCATGAGATATTGACTATGTTTTTGAAGATGAAGTCACCTTTTTTACATGGTTCTGAGAGTGAGGATTCCTATGAGTTCATTATTGATTTCTATGAAAGGCATCACAAGTTAAGCATCGTATACCAACGTTGATTAAAACTCGTGAACTTTCAAATTCAAGATGATTCTAAGCAGTTCGGAGGGCATAATTTAGAAAAATAATCTCCGTCTTTTCCCCCACTAATTTGGACCGCTGTCACAAAAACAATTTTGTTTCTTAGATATTGAAGTAGTGTGTGTTGCCCCTCACCTTTATAATTTTCAGAGAACGGCTTATTGTAAGGGAATACAGCAAGGGTTTAGAATGAGTGTAAGCTACATGAGGCAAAGTTACTTTCCTTGTCCACTATGGCTACCCAATCGGTGGCACTTAAGGAGATAAGATTCTTAATATTTAGGTAGCACAACATTGGAAACGTGAAGTTCCAAGTATTTTCTATTACACATTGACCTCTATAGGTAAAAATAAGTGGATAGGAGGATTCGCCCGTGATGCAGGCCTACTCTATGGATATGATGCCCAAGAGTACATATATACTTTCATGGTTACAACTCTTGAGGTTCAAGTAGGCCAACAATTATAGGTTCTTAAAAATGTAGTCCCGCCCTGCCCCTCGTCCTTCTACAATGTGGGCTATTCGGAGAACTCCATAGTAACTAATTACCTTTTGTCATATCAGGGAATACCCAACGCCCCAACCTGACATTAGAGCATCATAGCAATTTTATTTTTTTATCGTGTGTTGTCACATTATTAAACTAGGGCATGTGAGGTAGAGATTTTATCCATCCACTATCTTTGATCATTTGCACTAAATGACCCAGAATAGTTGTAGCCATCGGGGTATGCGGGTTTTTTCTAAAAAAAACAGTAATGTAAGAGGATTTCCACAAGGTGAGAGTTTCTGTAAATAACAGTGTCCATGGTGGCGGGGAAAATGTTAATGGAGGATAGAAACGTAGTGCTGTCAGGCAAGGTGATTGCCCGTCAAGTTTACAGGGTTCAATTTTAAATAGTGCCTTTTTTTTGGACAGACAACTAGGTTAGAGGTTGTTTTTCCCCGGATGTGTGAAGACAAGGTATTTTCTTGTCTATGCTGGATGGATAACTTTTTTTGTTTGATCCTAGTTCTTCTTATTCCATTTTTGGTTTGGTTAAGTTTCCTTGGGATTTTGATGCATATGGTCTGCTTGATGGCTTCCATCAATTTAACGCCTAGTTTGAGAGTCTATCATAGACACCAACGTGTATCGTGCTTGTCCTGTTTTATTATGGCTTGTCATACTTTGGGTGACTTTGTTATTTAGGATATGATTTAATTTTATAGAATCTTAGGCATGAATTGGTTGTCCTTAAATAAGTTGTGCGTAATTCTAATGCTAAATTTTTGGCTCAAGAGATCCTGGGTAGCAAAATGTTAGAGTGGGAAGGGGTGTACAATTCTAAGCCAACTATGTTAATATCATTTGATCGGGCTAGGGAACTTGTTGGCATGAGTGTGTTGCATATTTATCTCATGATAGGGAAGGGGTGTACAATTCTAAGCCAACTATTTCTGTGCTGTCAAAATTTAAGGAAGTGTTCTCTATGAATTTTCCTGAAATACTTCCGGATAGGGATATAGTTTTCTAGATAGACTTTCAACCTTACACTTGCCCGCATCTCAATTCCTCCTTATCACATTGCTTTACCAGAATAAAAAGATCTTAAATCTCAAATCCATTAGCTTCTTTATAAAGGTTTCATCTGTCCGTAGAACTGCTTCCATATGGGGTACTCCTCTCTGTTTTGTTAATGATAAGGATGTAAGTGGAGGATTGAATAGAATACCAGCAATTGAATAAGGTCCGCCTTTTATTAAAAAGTATTTGTTTCATTGATAATGATTCTCTTTGGCAGTTAAAGGGTTTCATCTATTTTCTCTAACTGACCTACGGTTTTTGTTACCCATCCAGTTAATCTTAGGTGTGACGATATAGCTGAAGATGGCATTCATGACTCCATTATACACATTTAGTTTGTAGTGATGTTGTTTTTAGTTGAAGAAATGCCCCCACAACCTTCATGATTCTTGAATAATGGTGTTGTTCAGTAGCCTTCCTAGATGATTTTGTTAACAACTTGATTGCTGACATCTTAGTTTATTCAAGAGCAAGAAAGGTAACACCGACCATCTTTAATAATTTTTTTTAGGTGTCCTTCCGACAACATAAAAATTTTCCATGCATGTGATTTTTGCGTTTGACTTTATTTCCTTTGTGCGGTATGGTGGTATCTCACGCAAGGGTAATGCTGTACAGATTTGTCCCACATGTTCTGGCGACTTTTGTTGCATAGCTTTATAACTAAATGTTAGGAGCTCATGGGGCTCACCCATCTCCTATCATTGAAAGACATGAGAAAGATTTGCTTCTACGCCACAGTTTTAATCAAGGTCTCACTAAATGGAGGTGCCTTTCGATTGGACTAAGCAATAATTGATTGAGAGAATACAGCTTCTACATACTCAGAGATTATTCCGTTACCGTAAGCTATTCTAAAAATTTATACCGGTGGAATAATTAAGTGATTTCAATGTTTATTGGTTCTTCCTTCGCGTTCTGTAGTGCTCGGTGCTTTGTCTTATGTCATAAGACTTCAATTGTTTGCAACGGGTGGCGCGTGCTGTTAGACTGAATGTATATGAGAAATATAAACATATGCTGACACTTGACTTTGTAGTTGGGAGCGGTACAGTGTTTTGCTCTCATAGATCTTGCGACCCTTACCACCTTTATGGTGTGATATGTCAGCTATTTGGTGTAAATCATTGTAGTTGTCAAACTCACACTTAACTCAAACGGGTGTGCAAAATCGAAGACCTGAACGGTACGGCATCACAAGAAGAACAGGTGTTGTGAAAATTTGGGGGCGGTCAAGGATTGTGAGATGGGGGGGAAACATTCGTCCTGTGACAGTCAATATGCCATCCTTTATCATTCGGATTGTAGGCTAAGGTGGTCGCAGACACAACTAAGCCGGTCAGATGGTACAATGTAATTGTTAAATAACTTATTTTGTGGTGAACCAAGCAATCCCTTGTCTAAAAGATTATGACCTTGGAGTCTATGTTCTTCCTGTTTCTTTTCATAGAAGTTGGGTGTTAGTCTGCTTTTAAGCTTAACTCCATATTCATTGAAGGAAATCAGTCCACGGGAGAGTTGGTAGGACAAACACTGACTGTGTAATGCCCCATGTGGGCGTCATGAACAAGACTGTCTGACTGACGGCGCGATGAAAAAATTGCGGGTTCTGTTAACGCGGGCGGTATTGTGCTCATCGTTAATGTGAAGAATATGGTCGTTCCCGTCCCCGACTGATCATGAGGTTTTTAAAATATTTTGTCACACACAATCCCATGTTTCATGTACATATTTCCCAGTCAGTGTGGGAGTGATCTCAAGAATGGAGACTGACAAGGTGAAAATGACGAGTACCTACTTTTTGCTTGGGGCAATGTCGGAAAGGCACAGTGAATGGTGTGGGCTTAAGTGGAAAAACTGCCATCAAAGTTAAACTCATATCAGGGCACTGCAGATACCAGACGAGCGCATTCGAAAAACTGAAAAAAAAAAAAGAAAAGGTCTGCACAGCAAATTCATAAGGCCGACAAAGAAGTGGAAAAAAGAGGGCCGAGAGGATTTATGGGTTGGTGATCCCAAGACTTGAGGAAAGGTGCTTCTCGTCCTCACCTTTTGGGTGGGATTTTGAAAAGGGGTGTGACTAAATTGAGATACCACGTGCAGTCTGGGCGATACGGAGAAGGGCAGCATTGCTAAGGTTTCCTGTGAAAGAGATAGTGCGACTATATGTAGTTTACTGCCCCTTTTATATCTCTCAAATCATGCCCGTATTTCACATACAAGTTTTTTGGGAAAATTCTCATATGGTTGGGGCACTAAAAACTCACTTTATCACTGTCTTCTATCCACAAACATACGAATAATAGAGAGAACTATTTCAAGTATTAAAGGTCAATCTTGAGAGCGGTGTAATTGACTTATGAGGCTCCAACCAACATACATCCCACCTTTGTGTGAATTCTTCCTAAATAACAGTTACCCAAGTCTCTACTTAACATGCAACATTTCGAGGAACTTTATGATCGCGATGTATATCACTCATAGGGTGGTGTGAAACAGAGAGCTCATACCTTTGGAGTTGATTTGTTTTGAAAGATGATCAATATACGATAAGGTAAGAAAAATCCAAGCTAAGTTTCCTAGTATCTAAGGAAGAGTTCGACGCAAAAAAATATTGAATCATCGCAAGTACCAACTTACATGCCCCTATATACACTGTGGGGCAGGACTGACTCTCGGAACATTATTGCCTCCAAGTCTATACAATTGTGCTTTGTCTTATCACTTAGTAGAAAACGTGAAACAACTTCACACAATCACACAAAGATAAATCTCATCTCAATCCACGTAGAACATCTTAAAAGAAACATTCAACTACCCAAAAAGGAAACTCAAGTCTCAACATAAAAAAACTAATATAATAGACTAAAAAACTGTCTGAAGCCTCTTGATTGTAAGAGGGATGTCAACAAACGACCCCCGATCTTCCTAATAACTGAAATAGCCAAAATAAATAAAGTAAAAGATAACTAAAGTGATCCTACAAAAATAAAAGAGGTGCATTAGCTAATGTTGAGTGATAAACTGGATAAAGGAGGTGCTGGATGTTGATCCTGATTGCATGTATCTCAATCATAACATCATTCCGGATAAATGATATCAGTACACTGAATGTACGAGCAAGCGAGGAGAAAACAAAACATGGCATAACCTTGAAATGAATTCAGATATAATACACACTTACCGTCAACTTACCCAACTGCAACGGATGCTCACCATCCGTATAATCAACAACAACAGTAAATGCAGTTTAAATAAAACATTATAAACATTAATAATGAATACACAATGTTGTAAAGATTATACACGAACCGTTTAATTTATATATAAAGTAATAATAATTCCATTGGGATTTTCTCTAACCAACACTAATCACTAATGAGCAGTACAGTAATCTTCGCCACGTTCCAGAACTGTCATAAATACCTTACCAGTAGAAACCTCTCAAATTAAGTTGGATCCCCCTAGTCTATATGCTAAAAGCACTAAGGCATCATCAAACGCAAGTCCCCTTTAGATTACAAATTTCTACATGATCTATGGGAGGATGTGAGTTAATATTTAACCGTACCCACATTGGTGCTGATAGATCACAAAAGACAATTCATATGTTTATTAAAACAAAAAAAACACTTTTATTGTGTGGTTTGAGATAATTAAAGAAAACATCTCAAGACACTCTTAAAGAATACGGGGGGGGGGGGGGGTGTTTTCTTCTCTATTTAAAATTTGTGAAAACATTTAATTCTAAAAATACTATAGTTCCCATATACCCTTTTGAGGACATTAACTTACATTTGTTACACTTATTTAAACAATCTCAAAGTCTCAAGAAAACTATTTTTTAAAATATTTTGCAATAAGTCCAATACGAAGAGCTCGAAGAATCCTTAAGACGGGGCTTATTGTCTTTTTTTTCGTTAAAAAATGTATTTACGGATTGGAGGATTGCTATTTGTGATAGGAAAAGATGTGCTGTATGTTTAACGAAGTGTTTTTATAAACGTTATACCAGTAGAACCGATCAAGAAATCATTGTCTCAAATAACTCCTGCGAGGCACGATGCTTTATATATAGTTGATTAGGTAAATTTGATTTTGAATAGATGAGTATGCGTCTGCACATGTGGAGGTGATTTTTTGTGCGGCTGGTGAACAGTGCCATTGACGCGGACTCTCGGCCAAACCTGCTCGATTTTTTTCCCCTTACTTTTTTCATCAAGCCAAATTTGAACTACATGACAATTATATTATTTTGCTTCTTTTTTAGTTTCAATACGTCCCATATATGTACAGCACGAATCTCCCTAACTTAAGAAACCTCTAACAAATCGAACACGACTCCATAAAAAACTCACCTTCCCATAAAATCTCATGAACTAACGACAATTTCTACAATATAATTAACGCACATCATACTTTGAACTTACTATAACAAATTCTGCTGAACATAACTGTCGTGTAACACTCCGAATGTCCAAGAACTAATATAGATCCTCACATGAGTGTCTAAGGGTTGTAATACTTCTTTAACGTAAAAACTAATATTTATAAGTCATTTTAAAAGTTTTAGAGTCAAGACGTCAAGAAACGTCCAAGACGTCTGGAGAATTGTAAAAGAGGTGCTAGTGTTCCTTAGCCTATTATATGGGGTTTTAGGAGTCGAAATTGCTAGAAAGGTGTAAAATTAGTGTCAGAGTGTGTATAGGTTCGAAACGTACGGGTACGACCAGCCTAAAGGTCCTTGGAGAGGACCCTTGCCTTTGAGCCAAACATTCCAAAGGAGGCAGTGTAGGCAGCAACACCTAAGCTTACCAAACGACTGGGTATCGCCTAGTTGACGGGGCTTAGATGAAACCTTAGATCAACACATAGAACTTTTTCAAAAATGTCCAAAATGTATAGTCTCTAATACAAACGATGGTTGTGCATAACAGTGGGTGGCAAGGCTGTCGATTACCCTATTGTAGGTCGAGGTCTCATAGGTAAGGCTTGCAATTTTTCTGTCAAGGCATAAGTGACTTCCTTTAATAATTTATTTATTAGGTTCTTAATTAGGGGTGGTCAATTAAGTTAGTCTACTGACTACTTAACCTACCCTAAGCCTAAACTCAACTTAACACTTCATAATTTATAAACCCAAATTACTCCACCTCCTCTCTCTCCCAAAGAACACTCCATTGAAGGGCAAGTTCTAAGGGTTATTGGGCTTTAACAAGATCACTTTTATCTATCAATATTCAAACAATATAATGGTATGGTAACCTTTCACCTTTGGGATTCCTTTCCCCAAAGGGTTTTTCAAAATTGATTTTCAAAAAGATTATTTCATATGGTTTTATTTCTAAAAGGAATTTTACATTTTGATGTATTATTGTTAAATTATGCTATTTTTTTGATGATTTAGCCTAGTACATTGAAATAAGATCATGATTGATAGACCGAAAAAAAAAAACCATATTTTTGTCTGCTAACCTTAGGTGACGAATTCATCATGTATGCATTGTATTAGTATGATACAATTGTGACTTAGAGTTATTGTTTTAATTATATCGCATGATGTTATCACAGTTATTGGTGGATGAAATTGGTTTAGTTAACAGGGTAACAATAATCCGTGAGAGGGCTTTTGAAGTAGGATTTGGTAATGACTTGTGATCTTGAACCTTTACTTCGATTTGTGATGGCTTTTAACCTGGTGTGAAGTTCAGATTGAGCATGCCTTATGATTAGATTAGGTAAGTTTTGGTATAAAGATCAAATTAAATGTCCCATGATATGTGAATTTGTTGAGATTAATGCGTAAGAGATATTATACAAATGTGGTTATGAATTGTCTATGTTGAACTATTATGACTGATCATGATGATGAGTATTGTCTCACATCTAGGGTGTAATTAAAATGTGTTCGTATGAAATTGTAAATTATTAATGACCTATGATATAGTGTGGGTTTAGTCCTTTTATGGGCCCTAAATCTAATGCTATGATGTGACAATACTAAAGGCTTAAAGATATTTCAAAAGGGAATGAAGTCTTAGCAACAGTGAACTAGAAGTGAGGAGTGTACATTCCCAAGTAGCGAACAGGTAGTGTTTCACGTTGTAACTCTGAGATTTGGAGAATATAATCAATGTGCATAAAGAGGGCCCCCAAGCATAATCTCCTAGTTCTTTAACTATGGTCCCCCCATAGGAATAACAAGCTAGTGGATCCCACCTTGAATGCTAATTTCATTTTTTGGTACTATCAGCATTGTAAGTAGTCCACCATCTTTCAGTGTAGGGTTTCATGACAACTCGGATTCATCCTTATCTATTATTGTCTAATGTCGTTATAGGAAAAGTGTTCATTAAAGTAAATAAGTAATGACGTGAACACGAACTAAGAGGTACTTAAGGGTTTGACTATTCTCGGTATGGGTATCGGACAATCTACCTATATTTGCCACTAATGTCAGCATATCAGAGAACTCCTAGAAGGTTTTTTCTTATGTTGTAGAAAGTACATCAAATATGCATATATTATATCACATGTTTGAAGATTCTATATTATGTACGTTTTCATACGTATGAACATGCTACATGAAGGTATATGAATAACTATGAATGATTGCTACTCTTTATACCTTTTATGTGAAGATAGATATTGCTTGTGACCTTTTTTGGTTTACCTTGGTTGAGTAAGTTATATGGGCTTTGCTTTATCATATGAACTGTTAACTTTGCTTGCTGTTTGCTTATGAGTAAATGTATTATATTAGTGTATATTTGGATATTTTACCTACAAGTGTGCGACTCTTGTTAGTTTTTAACCTGATGCTTGGAATCGTTTGGTTATGTACTCAAGAATGCTACATACACCCAGGTTTACTTGATTATACTGATGTGTCGTCATTGTTGAATATAGATCTTGTCCTAATGAAATGTATTATTGTATTATATGGATTCTGAATGGTGCTTAAAGCTTTTTAAATGACTAGAAATTTTTTCTAAGTCAATATCCTCGCTGATGATTTCATTCAAAGGTTTTTATATGCATTTTCGAGACATAGTACAACACTGGTAACGACCTATATTACTATGTTGTATAACACTATGTAAGGTTCTATCCTTTGAGATTTTAGAGGGTCCATTAAAAGACTTGGATTTCTCATCTCTAGGTTCGGTAGGTCCTCACTTTCTGAGAGGATGCCACCATCTATCTATTTGGTGTTGTTTAATCTAAAAACACATTTTTGTTCATTCTCTCTTTCTTTGAAGACTATTGTTTGTATATAAGCCTATATGGGGTGGGTTTTTGGGGGCTTTAATTGTAATGAAGTATGGGATAATCCCATGTTTCAATAACCTAGATGGTTTAATATGAGACTATCCTCGACATCTTATTGAGATTATAATTTATATATTAGTATAATGAATAAATCTAATAATTCTAATGTGGTACTTCCGTATGTGCATGAGTATATGTACGATATCCCTAGGACTATATATGTGTAACGAGAGGTCTAAATGTAAAACCTCACTTTGATGAATGAAAATTTTTAAATATTCCATAATTTAACCTATGATATGTTATAATTAATGGATAGTCGAAAATTTCTCTGAGGATGACTAAACCATGTATATGTGTATTCGTATTCTATATTGTGAAGCGCGCCACACTTATTGACGAGATACTTATCAAATTCTCATCTTTTTGTAATCTTATGTTGTGCCTCTAGTGTCTATTTTATGTTTTATTTTAACCTAAGCCTTTTATTGTGGGTATATCTATAATAACTCGATTGAAAAGCCACAGAAGTGCCCGAGAGAGGGGAATTTCAAATGTGTGGTCTCATGAAACCAAGCTCCTCGGCAACACAATCAAGTCCCTCTACTAGAACAAGTTTATATGGGTGATCAAGTTCCGTTTGATCCTCCACCAAAACCAATGGAGAGATAAGGGTAACTTTTCTCAATTTGGCGTAAGCCATGACTTCACAAGCTAATGCTGTCACTTCTCAAGTCCAAGCCATGATGACTCAAGTGAATGGGGAAGTTGGATCCCATGTTCCTCATCATGCTACAACTATGGCATCTCATTTGAGAGAATTTACTATGATGAACTGCCGTATGTTCTTTTGGTCGAAAACGGATGAAGACACTCAAGATGTTGTGGATGAGGTTTATAAGTTCCTATATGATATGGGGTGACTCATGGCGTGGCAAGTCTTAGTTGGTTCGTCTATCTATTTCAAGTGATGTGGAAAAACATAGGTCCCACCAAATGAGGGATAATTGCTGCTAAGCAGGTGGTCCGTGGTGACTTTGGAATGATCTTCAAGAAGAGTCTTTCTAGATAGGTTCTTTTCATAAAGAGTTGAGGGAATCTAAGGTGTAAGACATTCTTTCACTTTCGTCAGGAGGTGTATGAGTGTACTTTACTAACTCTAAATTTTTTACAAATGTTCTATGTATGGTTTCATCCTTGGTGTCTACCCAGGGATGAGATGAGTCCATTTTCAAACGGAGTGTCCGATAAATTAGTGGAAGAATTTCTCGCTATGATTCATAAAAATTATATTTCACATCTAATGGTTGCATTTCCATAACAAGTGGAAGAAAGGAGACTAAGGAGGAAGACTGTAGAGAGGACCTGAAAAGCAGGTCTGTTGAAGTTGTTTCATGCAAAGGAAAGGTTTGAAATTTAAAGAATATTGCCTGATTTATGAGAGGTTCTCCAATTAAGTCTTTTCCAAATGTTCCCAAAGCTCTTGATGATCAGGAAGGTCAACCCTACGTCTGTGTACTAAAATGGAAGAGGTACAATTCACTAAGCCAACAGAGCCTACATGTGGGAAGGTTGTGGCAGAAAACACATTGGGTGAATGCCTGTTAGAAATACACAATGCTCGAATTTGGTAAAAGTCATCACAAGGTTAAAATTTTCCCCTAAGTGTGAAGGGCCAAGAGAAGGGGGAGGTGGAAAAAGGTGAGTGGTTCTATATGTTGACGATTTCCTCCAGAAACAATCATTCTTTTTGATCATCCGTTCTAGGTGGTGAACAAGAGAATTTTTAGATGTGGTGAAACGTTATGGTAAAAGTCATATATTTTAGAATGTATATTCGTTACTTTAACTATGGTCTACCTTATCATTTCTTACCCCTTAGGTACCTAAAAAGTTTTGTATTTTTCCCGATATCTTAAAAGAACCTTCTATGGTGACTACCCCGGTAGGTGAGTCAGCGGTTGCAAAAAAAGTATATAGAATTTGTCCTATAATGTTGCCCAATAGAGTTCCCCGTGTTTAGATACCATTTCGGATTCTTTTCTATACATGTCTATGTCAGCAACAATCAACAATTTAATAGTCTCCAAAGAGTTATTAATTGCAGAGGCTAGTATTCCTCAAGTTTTATAATTTAAAACTTAAATACACTTAAAATTACCTATTATAGATAAACATCTATTCATCTGTCTATTAGGAATGCACGCAATTTTAGTTAACGCATATCTTCTTATAATATCGAACGATTAATAGATATCCTAACCAAATTCGTTGCTATTCATGAGAAAAGCAGTTGTCCTTTAGGAATGAAAGAACGTCACGGGTAAGGCTAAGCAATAAAATAATTTGTAACAAAGAGTAACAAACTAATGAAAATTTAACTAAGGATTCTCGTAAATCTAAAAAGAAATTAAAGCAGTGAATTTTATCTATAGAAGTATAAACGATTAACAATGATTTAGCAATTAATTGGCTTGAAGTTACCAACTTATATCCCACTGTTGGATATTTACAAATCTTTGGCACGTCATATTGTAGGACGGATACCAATGTTCGATGCCTGTCTCCATTAGTCTTACTGGACTTAGAATATCTATTTTTTATGCTAACCAAAGCTCCTTAAAGCCGGAGATTAATCGGCATACGCAACTTAGGCAGAGACAAAACCTCAACATGATAAAAGGAAACATGGCCCTTTAACTGGTTTATCGAAGTTAACTAATATATTATACAAGAATAATAACCCGAGATAATTCATTAAGATTACTATAAGAATCAATATAATAATCATAAGCTGATAATTACTAAATTAAGATTATTTTATTATCTTAACATAATCACATGATTTCTAACGCCCCCCCCAACCAGACAAACCCTTAAAGATTTCGCTACTCATGCTAACAACTAACGCCATTAACATAGCTCTGATACCATTTCAGATCTATTTGCGGAAAGTAGAAAAGGTAATTAGCAGAAAATAAAAGGAACTTACAGAAGTAAAGCTTTATTCCAAGATATATTGCATAATTTTTACAGAGCGGTAGAGTATTCAAGAAAATTCTGTATTCGTAAAATTTCTAATGCTCTTAATGTGAAAATACAAACTCTTATATACACTTGAACAGATAAGGGAAATCTAAAAGATCTTCTTCTGATTGGCTGTTGATTTCCGTCCGTTGCTTTTGATAAAGCAAAGTATATTTTTTTCTTTCTATAAGCACCTCCATCTTTATCTTTTGATAAAGTTATGTGTGCCACTTTGTCGGCCATAATTGTTGATAATGCTTTGATTGACCATGCTTTGCTGGTCCTGAAAGAGTCCATTTTATAATTTAATCAAAAATCATTCCGTCCTGTTGAGATCTTTCCTTTTCTTTCTAGAGATTCCCAGCTCTACGAGCCTCTATCTGAAAAACTAGTATTCTGATTTTTATAACCCTCACTAGTGATTAATCCTAAAACGGGATCTTATAAGACTGTGCCAAACTTTAGGTTTTAACATGTCTCCATTATCATCCATTTGAAGGACGAAGCTTCTTCCAAGGAGCTTTCATTAATAAGGTTGTTTCTTATCTCAGACTGTAGTCTGAGAAGGCCTTTTGTAGCTTTTTTTAAGTTCATTCTCGATAAAGACTTTCTGGGGAGATCTTCTAGAGATCAATTGGTTAACGATTGCAGCTCTTTTTGGACTGGAGACTATCCTTTAATCAAGAACTTCCTTGACAGATAACTTATCCCTGTCAAATTCTGCAATATACAAATTCCAAATGATAATATAAGAATTCTTTTCTTTTTTGAATAAATATTTACACACAATTTTTATGTTCTCTGGGAGAGAAGATTTGTCTTGATCTAAGCTGAAACGACTCACTGAATTTGTCAACCAAGTTTTTTGGCAAACTTGTATTTTTTCCGCAAACAAAGTTCACCACGGGATTCGTAAAACATCCTCGGATACCTCTCTTGGTCCTTCTTGGACTATATTTGACAACCAGTGTGAGTAGTTGGCCTAAGGTAGAGAAAGTTTGAACCAGGCGATCTGTAGTCATGCTATTGAATGTTGTGAGGTTTGTGTTCTCGTCGATAGATTAATAGGGGTTTGTGCAGTGATCTACCTGCCCTCAAAAGGAGATAAATTTATTTTATGATAGTCACTTTAGAGTAATAAGCATACTATCAGAGCAGAGTATTATCAACTTAGTTTTTTGTGTTCAAACCTTCAATTGACCATGTCATCACAAAATAACTCTAGCATATATACTTCTTGTTTTTGATGGACTAATCGCTAGCCACATAATTCTATTAGAAAATAGATGTTTGACAAGATTGCTTTACCTCAAAATTTCTTATATTCAATTGTCAGGGCTAATATTGTAGAGAGCTGCCAAGAGATGATTTCAAAGGTTTCTTCTACCTTTGGAGTTTTATCTGTAGGTTGAGCAGTAGTCGGTTGCAACCACCCTCTTGTTAAAGCTCTCTGGAACTTTTCCTGTGTAATAGTCCCTTTGGTTTGGAAGAGAGTCTTGGGTACTCCTGATGGGTGAGTGCGAACATGTTCCGCGACAATCCAGTTGAAAAAAAGGTTTAATTAAGCTTTGGAGGCAAAGGAGGAAAGGAGTTATTTGAAAAGACTGGGTTTTTTATGTGGTAGTTTGCCAAAGATGAGTATTTAATTTTGTTCACTCGATAATGGCCTGGATTTGGCAAATGGTTTTTACTGAGGTTTTCCTTCGAACGTTTTCCCTTGTTCTTAAAGGGGCTCCTGTTAATGACCTTTTGAAAAGGGCATCATGACGATTTTCCCTGTAGGATTTTCTCAGCGTTAAGAAAATCTGGTAAAGAATTATTTTCAACATTTAAATAAATTCGATTTGGAACAATCAACAGTAGGCTCATAAGGCCTACCCATCTGACAAAAATACTGTTTTAGAAAACACTATTCTTACATCCTTTGGAGGATTTCTTAGCCGAATTTACAATCTACTACCTCAAAGGGCAAACATTCTTTATTGATCAAGTGATCTTGAAACTAGTTTTACAAAGAACAATAACAAGGTTTTCCTATTTTGATCGTGCTGTAATTTCTTGAGCGATTCCAGCTTCCATAAGTATAACAGACTAATTGCTCTGAAGATTTGGGGTCCTTTTCTTGTTTAAAAATACACCCGTATCTACTATCAGAGCATCAGTCTCACAATCTGAAATAGTCAGGGTTAGAAGTAACGAAGGCATGAAGATCTTTAAAACCTTGTTTCTTTAGAAGAATCACTGCATTGGTTTTTTTTCATCACTCCCAAGTGTGAAGGATCTTCTTTAATTTTAACCTATCTAGAGAGGTTTGCAAATTGTGCCCTATCTTTGGGAAAAAATCAGCTACATAGTTGAGACTCCCTAACATCTTTGCCAAACGAGTTTTTTATCCTAAATGACATTGAGAAATATATAAGAAAACTTAATTGATCTGCAAATATGTTTATAGGTTACCTGATAAATATCATTCCTAAAACTGATTGTTTGTTTTAAACTAATGTAATCTTGTTATGGCACTAATCGACTAATCATTGTGCTTAACAATTTTAAAGAGAACATTTAAAAATGTTTGATGAGAATCAATGTCCTCGTGTGAAAAGATTAATAACATCCATCAATATAACAAAGAAGATGACTAATATGGTTTAATATAGAAATTCTAATATTTTGGAAATTCCGATGGGGAGGGCATTTTTTTGACCAAAAAGGCATTACATTCCAATCATACTGTTCGCAAACGGGGGTTCATTGAAAGCTGTTTATATTTTATCTTGTCAGCAATTTGAAGGTTGCAAAATCCTGATTTAAAAAGTAAGAATCCAAATTCTACTTATACACTTAATCTTTAAAAGTTCGTTGTAAAAATCACTTTTTGTTAGGGAGCTATAATTGAAATCCACTTTAAAACTGAGTTTAGGTTTTGTAATTAATACACAAGTCTGGGGATACCTCGTTCCTATTCAGGGTAGGGTTGCTATTGTAACGATGACAATGTTGAACAACCCACAGGTGATTTGAGGGTCATGAAGCATTTTATTATTCAAAGGAGTAATGAATTCTCCTTTTTACAAGATTATTCCATAATCTGGTTCATCTGAATTATGACTAGATTTTGTATAGATGGACTTTTTTTCATTACACTCATCAATATATGGATAAATCAATAGATTGGGATTGTTCAGTGTCCCAAAATCGTTTGGAAATTCTGAGCAACCATTAGTTCACATTCAATAATTCTTTTGCCAAGATTGGTTAATTTGAGCAACCATTCTCCGAGGTTTAGTTAATTCGTGCTCATTTTTCGTTACACTTTTTAATATTCCCCTCTTTTTTTTAAAAAATCTGATTGATTTTAAATGCATTTTGTGATGCAAAAAATTTACTTTCTTCAAGAGAAGTGTCTTGATAAAAGGAATGGAATTTTCTTTCCTAATGTTTTGTTTGATTGATTCAAAATTTGAAATATAAGTTTTGATTTGGGTAATAGAAAGGTATAACCCCAAAACAGGTTCCTCATCTTTTTTTAATTATATACAAACATTTGCAAGAAAATATACCGTCATTGTCATATATAGCATTTGATAGTTAATCACTTTTACGATTACGCTTACCTTCTCGATTATAACCTTGGTAGTGCCCTTTGGGAGGTACTTGGTTGGATCTAATGACCTTCCAATGCATTAAACGATGCACCACTTCTAACAAAGCAATTTTGTTAAGTACAAAATAAGAATTAACTACTAACTTAACTCATAATTGAGACTCTTGTGGTCTCACCTTAGTGATCATACTAACCTGCATCTTCAATACCTTTAGGTGATGAAGGGGCTGATTGATTGGAAGAGTTGTTTTCTTTATCTTCGTTATCATAATTAGCAATCTCTTTTCCTTTAAGAGATACTTCAGTGTCCTTATGAAGTTGTTTGGCTAAAGCATCAATTTCAATTTTGTTAAGTCTTGAATTAACTTCTCAAAGTTCTTCTTTGAGGGAGTTAACTTCTGCTCGAAGATCATTGATAGAGGTTCTTCCTTCTTATCCGTATATTTTTGCATGATTTGTTTCATGCTGAAAGGAATTACATTTCTTGTAACTTCCTTTTCTTTCTGTTTAGTTACAAGATTTACTGAAGCTTCTATAAATAAGCTTCTTCGGTGCAAGCATGATTCATCATGTTTTGATAATGTTTCAATAGTTCAAATAAGATTTCTGTAGAGTCCTTCAGATAGGGACTCTGACAGATTAGATACACAATTACAAAATGCTCCTTGGCAATTACTTCATGGTCCACATCTTGAGCAACATTGAGGAACTCCTCGTCTTCAGTTTCTTCTTCCTTCTAGAGGAAGAACGAACTCTCATTCTTCTTCGTTTACATAATATGAGATAGAACACTTTCTTTGGTTTCTTCACTCTACGTCAAGAGATTGATTTTCCCTTCTTGATTTTCCTCATGTTTCTAGGACAATCAAGCACTTGTTTCCGGACATTCCCACGTAGTCCAACATTTGTCTTCATTATAATTTTTCTTATTTCTGTTTTCCTTAGAATATCTTTTTTTCTTTTGAGGAGCTCTCTTTAGGGTCTCTGATTTTTCACACCATTCTTTATGTGAAACCTTTTTTGCAGAAGGGGGTGTTTTAGTTTGGGGAAACCAAAGTCTTGACAGAAACTCCCAAGTTTCATTACTTGAAATGTTTTTATCTTCTTAAGAGTTGTTCCCTTTAATCTTTAAATCAGTACACATAAGCTCCATTGCTATGAAATGGAATTAAACTGGTAAGATCTCTATAAGTCTTTCTGAATATGGAATTTCTACTGCACATCGACTCTTATTTTTGATTGAACCTTTTCCTGTAAAATGGGTAGGCGTAATCCACCAAAGTAATCTCACTCTTTTTCAATAATCTGGGTTGCCATTGCATATCATCTCTTAGGCATGAGCCTTTCTAATAAACATATGGTTGATCCATCTAAATCTTGTTAACTTCTTGCTAAGTATTGTTTAATTTTCCAAACTTCTTTCTTGAAATAATCGTGGTTCTCCACGAAATTTTTTAGCAATTCTGTAAAGTAGAGTTGTTGTTGCAAATCCCTCAACTACCTCTAAGAAGTGTAGTTTTTGACCTCCTTCATCTAACAACATTGTTGCTTGCAACAGCATCAAGGACATCATTTTTATTTTGCTTTGGGTGAGATAATTGTCCCCCAATCTCTTAGAGTATCTTAAATCCTGCAATCTATCCTATAGTTGCTTGCTTATCGGTGACACTCTTCATTTTATTAGGCGTGATATTCATGCCCATATCTCTGGAGTTTATTATAGCATTTGACTATCCGTATCATACCAATAAATTTCCATTCTGTCATACCCTTTATACCACTCCACTCTCTGAGGAATGCATTATTGTTCTCTTCGAACTAGAATACAGGAAAAGAAGGTCTGGGATAAATGTTTTTGGAGAGAGAGTCTATCTTTAATAAGCTCCGACTTATCACCCTCCGAGAATGCTTAATCCTTTTAAGTTTCCATCACCTAATTCTTTGAGGACATTTCTTCGTGAGTTATTCGAAGACCATTAGCTGGTTTAGTGAAATCTTCTTGGGAAAATTTATGATTTTTGAAGATAAGATTAGTCTCTAAGTTGAAACATGATTTGGAAGAACTGGTTTTGTTACATAACTCTTGCTGGTCTACCACTGTAATTATACTTTGAGACCTCAACATTTGTTTTGGAAACAACATGAAGAACCTGATTAGTAATAATATAATTATTTTCTTCAAACCTTTGTTTATTTCTTCACTGTCACAACAACGTGTTTTTTTTTCTTCTCTTTGATGTTAATGAGGGTTTTTGAAAGGTGCTTACTATCAAAAACATCTTTACTCTAAGGGATGTTTTAGACCTTCAAGAGGAGGAGTAACACTTTCGATACAACCTTGTGTTTTGGGTATGCCATCTGTTAACTAAACCTTGAAGCGATGAATTGTGGACTTCACCCAATTTGTCCTGTATATTCAAACCATTTGATAGACTTTCTATTACTATTTTTAATCTATTCATATACTTAAACCATTTTGTCTTTTACAAGAACTCCTCTGATCCCTTGTGTATGTATCAACCTCCCAAGCGTTCTTTCAAAGCATTCATAGGGCTCATCAACCACTTATTCATCTTTTTGTGTCCACATTAAATTATGTCGACTGACTTAATAACTCATAATAGGAATCATTTTTCTTATGAGAATGAAGCTTTTAAATTTACCTAGGAGTTAGACTTCTAATAAAATAAGATCATAATAACCTTGGGGATGGTTTGGGTGAAATCTACCCCGCGGAATTTACCCTATTGTTCTGAAACCTCAATGGTTTCATATAAATCATCTCCTCTCTCTCGGGTCATTCAAGTAGAAGGTCTATCCATAGAAATTCTTCTACTAGAAGAGTCATGGCCGAAAGAATTGGATCTAAGAAACTTAAGTTTGACAGATCCATCAGTAAATTGAAGAATACTTTCTAGGGAGGACCTAGAAGGCTGAACAGGAAGGGGTTCGATGATAGATTCAAATTTCCATTTTTCATCGGAAAGAATATCATTCCACTTCAACATTCTGAGCACAAAAGTAGTGCTATGCTCTTGGTTAGATTCCATAAGCATAGTAACACCTTTGGGACTAGAGTTAATTGCTTTTGGGGCAACAGCATCAAGGATGTCATTTTTATTTTGTTCTGTGAGATAATTGTCCCACCAATTTCTTAGAGTACTTGTATATCCTGCAACTATCCTATTAGCTGCTTTCTTATCGGTAGCACTCTTCCATTTATAGGCTGTGATATTCATGCCCATCTCTTGGAGTTTATTATAGATTTTTCTATCAGCCATACCATATAAATTGCATTATGTTATACTTGTAACCAGTTCTTACAACACTCGAGGGTGAATACATTTTCGGAGATAATCCTTTCGAAACTGATATCACCGAAAAGAAGGTCTGGGATAAAAGTTTTTGGGGTTTTAGGTCCTCATTTGATAGCTGATGCAAGTTGTTTTTTCTTGTAGTGTTGTTTGTACTGCTACTTTTCGATCTAGCTGTTAGTTTGTTCAATTTCTTCAGATTCGAACGGTGTTTGTTTTCATTGGCATCAAGTGATGTTGGACTTGTCAAATCTACTATTCTTCCCATGTTGTGCTAGGTTATCAAAGAGGGGCCAGTCTTTGAAGCTGAAGAATTTAACCATTTTGTTTTTTTTCTTGTGTATTACTAATGCTGAGTTGCCTGATTAGCCATTTGAGCAACAACCTGTTACTCCAGTCAATAAACATGTTGAAACACCCGGCATACCAGATCTTCTCATGCCAGCGAATATACCTGGTTTTTATAGACATCATAGGAAACATTCTCCTCATGGTGCGCCATGGCTTGGGCTAGCTCCATCTAAGCCTCATGATTACGGTCCTGTTGTAACTACTGCGCACGCTCCTTCTAGTTCCAGCTTATCGAAGCCATCAATGAAGAAAAATGGATTGGTGCCTCCTAGTGCAGGCCTTGCACCCCCGCAATTCAGTCTTAGTACTCTACCCTCTGGTTTGGCTCAGCCACCATTTTCTCCTCACACTTCCACAGACTGTTGTGGACAAGATATGGTGCTCAAACGAAGAAGCCTGGACTACGAGTGGGTTTACCCGTTAAAGATTGACCTTCTTATCTTGAATGTATCATCAAATCCTAATTGGAAACTTTTTTTCTAAATGACATTTCCGTGTCAAACACTATGTTTAAAAAGTGTGTCTCAAGTTGAGCTGATTAACTTTTATGTGGTGGATCTTTCAAAGCTAAATGTATCCATGGATATCACACACCATACAAGGGAGTTCGCTTATAATCCGATCAAGTTTCAGCTGTAAACGCTTCATTATCAATGCATAAGATCCAACTAGACCCAAAACTAGTGTGTTGATACCAATTGCTCAACATAAACTTGTTTAAGCCACCAGTTTCATTACAAGCTCCTCGTTCTGCTATGTCACTAGTTGAAGCAGCTCCGAATCTGCCTTCGGCTCCTGCAGTAACAGTATCTTCACACAAAGGGAGACATCCGGTTTAATTCTTATTGTTGGGATTGTTGCTGGCATCTTAATAATCACTATCATATCAACACTCTTTATTTGTTGATGTGGATCTAATCATGAACAGAAGAAAGGCTCCCACAAGGAAGATGAAAAACCAAAGTGTGTAGAGACTGTTCCTGCTCAGGGATCGTTTCCCCATCCAACTAGTACCCGGTCTCTTCCATATGAAGAACTGAAAGAAGCTTACAAAATAACTTTTGGCAGACCGCCTAGTATATTGAGATGGCGTCGGCTTTGTGCAGTTTACCCTTCAGTCTAAACAACCATGTCCTTACTGCCAGAAAGGTTTTCAAAGAAAGAACTTTATGAAAAATCGATACCTAAGAGTAGATCCTCAAAAAAAAAAGATATTATAAAGGAACGAGAAGTAAGAAAACTTCTAACGAAGACAAATGTTGGACTTGTGGAAATTCCGGACACAAGTTAGGCAATGATACATTCCTTGTTAAAATATGCTACCCAATAGGTGAATACAAAAGAGGATAGATTTTGTATATATGGTCTAAGAATTCGAACCCGAATCCAGGTATTTCTATCACATGAATGACCTCTATATTAAAATTTCTGAATAAGGTGAATGAACTTTGTAAATAAAGTGGAAGGAGTTCGACGTGATGGGCAGGCCTACACTTCAGATATGATTCCCAAGAGCACATATAACTTTCATGTTTACTACTCCAGAGGTTCAGGTAGGCCAACGATTATTGTTCTACAAATTTAGTCAGCCCTGACCGCTTCTGCATGTGGCTATTCGGGAACTCTATAGTAGAATTACCTTTTGCATAGTCAGGGATCTACACCTACATTAGGCATCATGCAATATTTTGATCGCAATCGTTAGAATTATGTAAAACTAGGGCATGTGAGGAGATATTTTCTCCATCTACGTATGTCTGATCGCATGCAATAATAGACCAGAATAGTTGTACCATCGGGTAGCGGTAGGAATGTAAGAGGATGTCCACAAGGTGAGAGTGAAGGAAATTAGCAGTGTCATGGAGGCAGGGGAAAACTTTATGGAGGTAGAAAAGTAGTGCTGTCAGGCAAGGAGATTGCCCGTCAAGTTTACAGGGTTCAATTTTATATGTCTTTTTTTGCACAGACTAGGTTTGAGGTGTCCCTCTGTAGTGGAACACAAGTACTTAGTCTTGTATATGACTTATGGCTACTTTTTTTGTTTTGAACCGGTTTCCTTCTTATTCTTTGGTGGTTTGTAATGTTTTTTCCTGGGATTTGATGCATTATGTAAGCTGCCTTGATGTCTTCATCCATATTTCTAACCTAGTTTGAGAGTCTACCATAGTCACCAACGTGTATCGTGCTTGTCTTGTTTTATTATGGCTTTTCATACTTGGGGTGACTTTTTTATTTACGATATGATTGAATTTGATAGAATCTTAGGCATGAATTGGTTGACCTTAATTAAGTTGTGCGTAATTCTAATGCTAAATTTCTGGCTGAAGAGATCCTGGGTAGCAAAAGGTTAGAGTGGGAAGGGGTGTACAATCCTAAGCAAACTAAGTTCATATCATTTGATCGGGCTGGGGAACTTGTGGGCATGAGTGTTTGGCATATTTATCTCATTTGGCATGTTGATGGTGAGTCTTTCTCTATGGAGTCTATTTCTGTAGTGTTAGAATTTAAAGAAGTGTTATCTATGAATTTTCCTAGAATACTTCCAATAGGAGAAAGGTTTTCTGAATGTCTTTCAAACTGACGCGTGCCCCCATCGAATTACTCCTTATCACATCACATTGGTTCCACCAGAATGAAAAGATCTTAAAGCACAAATCCATCAGCTTCTTGAATCAAAAGTTCATCTGTTGTAAGTGCTTCCTATAGGGTACTCCTCTCTATTTTTGTTTAAGAATAAGGATTGTAGTGTGAGGTATAATGAATAGACAACCATAGTTGAATGGGTCCGCCTTTATTAAAAAGTATTTGTTGCATTGGATAGATGATCTCTTTGGTAAACTTGTAGGGTGCATCCATTTTCTTTAACATGGACCTATTGTTTTGTTAACATCATTAATCTTAGTCTGAGTTATAACCTAAGTGTCATTCATGACCCATAGATACCATTAATGAGTTTTCTTAGTGATGATTGTTCAGTTTGACATAATGCCCAAATGCCCCCACAACCTCAGAAGCTTGATGACGGTGTGTTCAAGCCATTCCTAGATTATTTTTTTAACAACTTGACTGCTGACATCTTTGTTTATTCAAAGAGCAAGAAAGAGAACACCGACCATCTTTTAACTCCTCTCTTGCTCGTACATTCAGTGTACTGATATCATTTGTCCGGAATGATTTTATGATTGAGGTAGATTTAATCAGGATCAACATCCAACACCTTTTTTATCCAGTTTACCACTCAAATTAGCTAATGCACCTCTTTGATTTTTGTAGGATACCTTTAGTTATCTTTTACTTTATTTATTTTGGCTATTTCCGTAATTAATAAGATCGGGGGTTGTTTGTTGACATCCCTCTTACTATCCAGAGGTTTCAGACAGTTTTTAAGTCCGATATTTTAGTTTTTTTATGTTGAGACTTGAGTTTCCTTTTAGGGTAGTTGAATGTTTCTTTTAAGATGTTCTACGCTTATTCAATGAGATTAACTTTTGTGATTGTTTGAACTTGTTTAAGTTTTCTACTAAGTGATAAGACAAGCCAAGTGTTCGCTTGGGGCAATAATGGTTCTCGAGAATCAGTTCTGCCCACAGTGTAGACTCGGGGCATGACATGTCTGTTACCTTACGATGATCAAAGTCTTTTGGTCGACTCTTAGATACTAGAACCTTAGCTTGGATGCTGCTTACCTTATCTAGATCATCTTACAAAAAATAAACCTCCAAAGGTATGAGACATCCTCATTGTTTCAAACACCCTATAGCGTGAACTACTCGTTATCATAAAGATTCCTCGAAATGTAGCCTTGTTAAGCTGGAGAGGTAAAACTGTTTATTATAAGAGAATTCACAACAAAGGTTAGGAACTTATCATTTGGACCTCATAAGTCAAGCACACCACGTTCCCTAAACATGACTCCTTAATTTTGATAGTTTCTCTCTAATTATTCCGTATGTTCCGTAGGTGAAACAGTTATAAAAGTGAGTTTAGTGCCAAACTCCACATGGAATTTTTCTTAAAACTTGTATGTGAACTATGTACCATGGTTGCAGATGATAGAAAGGGGCAACTCATACAGTCTCACTATCTCTTTCACAGAAACCTTGGCCAACTGTAAAGCATTATACTCTCTAACCAGAATGAAGTGGTCTAAATTAGTCAACATTTCAACTACCACCCAAATAGAGTAGAAATTTCCCAAGGTCTTGGGATGACCATCCACTAAATCCGTAGCTATCCTTTTCCACATCTTTTTTGGAATTAGAATTTGATGAAGAAACCTTTAAGCCTGTGGTGATCATACTTAACTTGCTAGCAGTTTTGACACTTAGCCACAAACTCAACTACGTCTTTCTTCATTCCAAGCAACCAATAATGTCATTTCAAATCTCAGTACATGTCGATCACACCCAAATGAATGGAATACCGTGAACCATGGGATTATGCTAACATATTCTAAAAAAGTTCATCCCCTCGGGGAACACATATTCTTCACTTAAAGTTGAGCACACCTCCCGTTTCAAGAACCCAATTTCATGCCTTACCAGACAGTCTTGTTTTTGAGCTTATTCAAACTCTCGTCCTCAAACTTCGTGGACTTGATTTACCCATGAATACATGGCAAACCGTATTCCCCCTTTGCTCTCGTTGTCTCTGTTCGTTTAACGGAAAGTGTTCCCCGAAGGGTAAAATGAAGTAATGAAGTGAAACACCTAACTGGGTGACTTAAGGGATTTTGAACTTTGTCTCGGTATGGGTATGGGACCTCTTCCATACTCGCACTAATAGTTCTCCTTGAGAGGAAGTCCGGAAGAAGGTTGTCCTTATGTTGTATAAAGTAAATGAATATGCATATGTTGACATTACATGTTGAAGATCCTATATTATGTAAGTTTCACTTATGAACATGCTAATGATCTGTATTAATAAATATAATGATGGCTACTCTTGATGATAAATTATGTGAAGATAGATATTGCTTGTGATCCTTTGTTTGGTTTACTTGGTTGAGTAAGTTTATGGGGCTTTGCATTATCATTGAACATGTAGACTTGATGATGGGTTATGAGTAAGGTTATTATATGTAGTGTAACGTTAATGAATTGAATAAAGTGTTTATTTGTTTTAAACCTTGTGCTGGAATCGTTTTGGTTTGTACTCAAGATATGCTACAACACATTTCTCCTTGGATTATAGCGTGAATGATGTTGGTCTATGATATATGATTTTTTTCCTATGAATATGTATTATTGGTTCATATGGATTCTTGAAGTTCATTAAAGACTTTAAATGCTTAGAAATTTTTTCTAACGTAACATAGTCCTCTCTGATGAATTCATTAAAAAATGTTTTTATAGCATAGTTTCCTCCATACTTTAGTACAAGTTGTTACTAACCTATATTTCTATGTCATATATACACTATGTTGTTTTCTATCCGTTGAGATGTTAGAGGTCATTAAAACGACTTGGATTCTCATTCTCCAGGTCTGTAGGGGACCTCCTCACTTTATGAAGAGTATTCCACCAATCTCCTATTTGATATTGTTTAATCTTAAAACAATTTTGTTTCATTCCTTTTCATTGTGAAGACTTTGTTGTAATACGCGTATATGTGCCTTTTTATTGTAATGAAGTGTATCGGCTAATCCTAATGTTTCACACTAGACCTAGATTGGTTTAATATGAGAACCTAGTCTAGACATCCTATGAGATTATATTTTTTGTATTATGTATTGCATAAAAGTATATACCGATGTGGTAACTACATCCTTGTGAGGAGTATATTTACGCTCCCTATGATTTATATTATGGGTAAGCTATAGGTCTAATTAAACCCCAAAATTGCTAGATGAAGATGAAAAGTTTGAAATATTTTATACAGTTAACCTAGGAAAATTTTCTCAGAGATGATCTAAACCATGTATATGTTTATTCGTATTCTTTATTGTGACAGCACGCCACAAACTTACAGATGAATGCTTATCCAAAGTCACTCATCTTTTGTTTTTGGTTTTTTTGTGATTTTGTAAATCCTATGTCGTGCCTCTAGGTCTATTTTTATTTTTTATTTTAAAACCTAAGCTTTTTAATATTTGTGGTTATAGCTATAATACTCTGAAAATCACCAAGAAACATATAATTAGTATCTGTGGCATGGAGGGGTGAATATCATAAGGAAAGGGTACTTCCGCTCGGGAATGCGACCCACGGGATATCGAATCCTTGTCCATCTTAAACCGGATTTCACATGTGGTTTTCTCATGAAAACCAAAATCTCTCGGACAACACATCAAGTCCTTCCACTATGAACACGTTTCTAGGGGTGATAAGTTCCGGTGGCTCCTCCACCGATGATGATGGAGAGATAAGGGGTAATTTTCTCAATTTCCGCGGTACGCATGACTTCACAAGACTGATGTCACTCACTTCGCAAGTTTAAGCCCATGACGACTCAAAGAATCGGAGAATTTGGACCCCAGTGTGCCTCATCAATGCTACCACTAAGGCATCTCATTTGAGAGACTTTACTATGATAACTTCCCTATGTTCTTTTGTTCGAAACCGGATGAAGACCCTAAGATTGTGTGGATGAAGTCTATAATTTCCTATTTGATATGGGTGACGATGGTGCAAAGTTTGGAGTTGGGCATCTATCTATTCAACGATTGGAAAACAAACTAGTACATTAATTGAGGGTACATCTATGTGCTCAAGAGGTGGTCCGTTGGACTATGTAATATCTTTCAAGAGATCCGTATCTTCATAGTTTCTTCCTAAAGAGTTGACCCTTATTATCTATCGAGAGAACCTAGAACCATCAAACATCATTGGCATGAATACAAGATCAGCCCTGGTTCAACTTTCCTCCTACCTTTGGCCTCACTACGTAACACGCGTTGTCAAATATAGTCCCGAAGATGACCAAGAGAGTCATCCCGATATTGTTTTTATGAATGTCGGAACTCGTTTTGGCGGAAATATCATATTTTTGCACCACAAAACTTTTGCTCACAACTTCCAGTCACTTTTTAGCTAAAGGAAGACTATCTTCTCTTGCCAGAGAACATAAAACTAATGTAGATATTTTATTAAAAAAGAATTTCTTTATTATCAGTTGGACTTTCTATATTGACGAATTTGATAGGATCAGTATCTTTCAAGAGAACGTCTTGTTAAAGAATGGTCTCTCAACTCCAATAAGGAAAGCTCCTCGAAGACAAGCTTTCAGCTCCTCAAAGTGATCGATAATGGGAGACATGTTAACACCTTAAGCTTTGGCAACAGTGTTCTTTAGATCCGTTTTTTATGATTACACATCACTACTAGTTTTGAGGGGTATTAAAATCCGGAATAACTAGTCTTTCAGATAGAGGCTCATAAGCTGGAATTTTCTAGAAAGAAAAAGAGAGTCCTCAAAGAGACGGAATTTCTTTTGATTAACTTATTAAATGGACTCTCTTCAGGACCCGCAGAAAGCCTGGTCAAAATAAAATAGATAGGTCGAATGCCAGGTCTTTTGAAAGTTTGTTTATCATAGGAAAGGTTTTATAAAATTTAAGATAATGCCTAAGATTATGCATAGGTTCTCCATTAATTCCTTTTGCAAATTTCCCTATGCTCATGACTGATAGGACAAATGTCCACCCTAAGTCTTATATGGAAAGTTATAATTTCACAAAGCAAGAAGCCTACAATGTGGAAGTGTCCCCGCAATAAACACATGGGTGATGCCTAAGTTAAACTCAAAATTTCTTCGAATTTGGTAAAAGTGGTCACAAGGTTAAAGATTTCCCTATAGTGAAGGGGCAAGAGAAGGGGAGTGGGAAAGTGAGTGGATTCGTTAATGTTACTGCTCCAACAAACATCACTTTTATAATGATCCCGTTCTTAGGGTGAACATCAAGTGAGAAAACTCTCCTGAGTGTGGTGAACTGTATATTAAAAACATATTTATTTAAATGTAAATATTCGTTTACATTACTCAGGTTCTGCCTTATCATTTTGCTACCAAGAACTACCTTTGGTACCTAGCAATTTTGATAATTTTTTCCCGATATCTTAAACGAACTCTTCATGGTTACTACTACCCCGGTAGGTGAGTAGTGGTTGCAAAACGAGTATATAGAAATTTTCCTATATGTGTTTGCCCAATCGATTTCCCCTGTTTTATTTGGTAAAAAACATGATATGGTAGATTTCTATGTAATTTTGGGAATGGAACAAGGTTGTATGTTTGTTTTGCTTCCATTGATTGTATGACAAGAGTTGTCCCCAAGTTCACTTTTCTAATGATTTCCCGTCCTAGAGTGGAAGGGAAGAGAAACATATATTCATAAGAGGTGCTAACTCATCATTTCTTGATCGAAGGCTAGTAAGATGATTTCTAAAAGGTGTTTAAACCATATTGTAAGAGTCAAAGATATAGACTAAGAAGTTCCTCCTATTGAGTTAGTCCTCGTTTTGAGGGAATTTTTGGAGGTCTTTCCTAATCATATTCCTAAAATCCCTCTCATATGGGATATTGATTTTAGTATTGACTTGCTACCAGATACAAATGCCATTTCAATTCCTTCTTATTTGATGGCTACGACCGAATTGAAATAATTAAAGGCTCAAATCAAGGATTTACTATATAAAGGTTTCATTCAACATAGTATTTCCCCATGGGCTGCCAGGATTTTATTTGTGAAAAAGAAGGATGGGTACCTTAGGATGTGCAATCAATTACTGGAAACATAACAATGTTAACATTAAGATAGTACCTCTCCCTCGTATAACCGGACCTTGTTTTGATCAACTCCAAGGTCAGCCTACTTTTCTAAATTGAATTAAGGTCGAGATAACCCCAACTTAGGGTGAGAGATGAACAGACCACCAAATGACCTTTCGGACAAGATATGGTCACTATCAGTTTAGTGTGACAACACTATAAGAGGCTAATGTGAAAGATAAGAGCAATCTCAAATGAGACTAAGTAAATGTTACCAAAATATACGTATCTATGAGATTGTAAAGATAATGAAGAGACCAGTCTCTATGAATACTCTAATAAAAGTATTGAAGTTAATTCATACTTAATACTAATGATGACATGCGAAATCGTCTAATGAGATATAATGTCCTCATGCAAGAAGCCAGCTTCCATGGTGTATGAGTTGAATGTAATGGAACTTTATACTACGAACTAATAGGATAGCTATGAGTGGTGACGCCTTCCTTCGAGAAGTGTGGAGGTTCACGTAAATTTCATGAGATGAGACTGTCCGGCATGCGGGGTTTGGGTATCCTTATATATTGTAGTATTTGAACATATATTGCCAATATAGGGATCTAGACGTGTTCGTCTCCCTATATACCGCTTATGCATTGTTCGGGGTCCTCTGGCCTGTGATTCCACCTTCTTTTCGGGTGTGGGGGCAGCGAACTTGACTTCAATGATCTCACATTAATATGGTCGATTGAGGTTAAAGTTCCCAAACATAAACAGAATGAGTCCATCTTCACACGAAGGCATACTATTGAAATGAAAACGATACCCAAAGTTTTTTTAGGATAGGTTATATTCAGAGTGAGCTAGACTTAATTAATGAGACTAGGTTATTCTTGGGTCCTTGCACACAAGCGACCCGATGAGATTCTTAACTCCATCTAAGTATGACTGCTTGTTGCATCTATGGTGTATTGGGAAAGAATGTGACCAAATATGGAGTACGTATGAAGAATGAAGCAGAACTCTTTATTTTATAAAAAAGGCTCCCTATTGAGGTCCATGTTTTGATCCCTTTTTTGGGAAGTCCTAAGTACAAAACTTCATTGATTCCCAAGACGTATCATTATATATCAAGTACGATGACATGCATTTTACTCTCATTGCATGACTTTTCCTGATCCGAATTCGGCAGTTCTCCAGACTTGACTTTTTCAGATGACTCCATAGCGTTGGAAAGAGCTCTTCTTAATTATTGCAGATCCTTGGTGTGTTCTTGCATATATCCATACTCGGTATAGTGTGTACTAATCTCATACAACTCTAAACATTGTATTGGATGCCGGTTTTGGCAAGTAGCTAACGTTTCTTGCAGTATTGGACTAGTGTTTCAATATGAAATAAGTCAAATAAGAAATTTCAAAGTTCTGCTAAAATTAACCTACTGAAGAACCATAATGTAAGTAAGGCTTGTCCTGCGACCTCTGAGAGGTAACATGCCGTCTCGTCTGGGGTCCTAGACTCCGGTCCGTGACAAATATGACTCTATTTGTGTGATGTGGAAAAATTCATTAAGTCAACTCAACTTCTTGGTGTCAGCTACTATTGACTTCTGCTGAGTAATTTTCCCACCTTTAATACGTTGATACTAAGGTTTCCTGGGGTTCCCTTTTATATAATCTCATATAGGGGGTCCTCCATTTACCTCTCTTTTCTGGAAATCATTTCAAAAAGGTCTTGATAATCGAGTAAATATAAGTACAACATTTTAATAATTGATGGATGATCAGGCATAATGTACTACATAGACCTTAGAGGACATGTCGGGAGAATTCCTTTTAGATTTAAAGAGAATTTTTGATGATCACCTAACTCTTATAGAATTCACCTTTAATAACAACTTTTAGTCTAGTATTCAGATGGGCAATTATGATGCATTGTATGGGCGTAGATACAAGTCCTTCGTTTGTTCATGAAAACTTTGAGAAGCAACATTATTAAGGTCAGCTTTGGATCATGAGGCTATGGAGGGAGTTCATCTTATCAAATATAGACTAAAGCAAACTCAAAGTCATCAGATGTGTTATACACATATAAAAAGAAGGGACTTAGAGTTTGAAATCAATGATTTTTTTTCTAAAGTTGTCACCCATGAAGAGAGGTGATAATATTTTGTAAGAAAAGGAATCCCATTCCCAAGTATGTAAGTCCTTATAGAATCATGAAAAGGGTTGCTAATGTTGGTCATGAGTTATAGCTACCAGGAGGATTAGCAATTGTTCACCGACTTTTTCATATTCCCGTATTGAAGGAATGTGTGAGTTATCCGGCTTTGGTAATGCCTTTGGACAGTGTGGGTTATCTGGCTTCGTTAATACCTTTAGAGAGTGTTGTTGTGAAGTATATCCTCACGACTAAAGAGGTTCTAGATGAGTTTAGGTGATTATTATTCAGTACTTATCAGTTCAGTTAGTTATTCATTAAGCTTTATTACAAACTAGGTAAATTACCCGTGCTTCTCCTGGGTTTGAACAATGTTATTAATCTCACATTGATCATTCGATAATATTCAAATTTTTGATATATACACTACGTTATCAAAATCATATGTCATAAGGCAATCCAAAAATATTTAAAGTCCTATATATTTTTTAATTTATATTTTTTATATAAAAATTTTTAAGTAAAAGAAAGAAGTTTAAGAAATCTCCATGAAAAATGTTGGTCAGGAAGAATGAAAGTTTTATAAGAAAGAAATATTGTACACAATATCAAACGGTAAGAAGAGACCAAAAAGCTCGAAACAACAAAAAACTCCAATGTAAATGACATATTCACATCCATACAGAACATAATTAACAATTCAAATGAGGACCTTCAGCTCCTTTCTTATGACCCTAAAATTGTTCGTATCATAAACGTTTTTCCTCATCATCTCAGAATAGTCATTATTATTGCTTAGGTTTCACATCACCAGCCCAACTTATTTGAAATTGAATCATAGTTATGGTTATGGTTATATTATGCAGTTACAATGAATTAATGCAATTATCAATCAAGCAGTAGGCGACATTATTCGTAACTGGATATTCTAAACAAATTTTTTTACATGTAACAAAATGAAATCTCAAAGCATAATTTTCTGAGTGCTTGAACTCATAAATATCCCAGAAAAATAATAAAGACAATACTTACTTTCCTAACAATCATGAAGAAAAATGCATGTTGCTTCACATATTTTTTAGAAAGATAGTTTAATAATCTTTACCATGTTTATGGCTCACAAATTTAATTTAAAGAAGATAAAATAAAGAACTATTACTTCTATATTAAAAAACGAAAAAAACATTATCAAAAGAAAGAGTTATCACTACAACGAAAATGATCTTTTGCAAAAATAAAGCATTCCTGGAAAAAGTTCATAGGTACATTTTGAATCTAATGACCACATTATTTAAATGCATATATAAAGGCTCTAGCACTCTTTGTTACTGGCATATTTTTATTGCCGATAAAAAGTTTTTTTTTAGTGTATTTTTGGATATTCGTTAGTTTCAAGAAAACTTGATCACTTATTATGCCTAAATGAAGAGATTGAAAAAATAAGAAATTGGTTGGGACTTGTATAAAGAGGAAACTAGTGTCTATATATTGTATTATAGGAAGGGTTGCAAGGGCTATCAAAGTTGGTCCCTAAGAATGAGCAATCAAAAACTATAATAACTAGACAAGCAAGAGCAATTCTTGTTGGTTCTTTTACGAAACATCAACACTGGTTTGCCCTATTGTTATCAATATTTCTTGTTCTGTGCATCAAATATAGCACAACCCACAAGATACATTTCCAAAAAGTATACAAATAAAACTATATAAAGAGACAAATAGACGATAATTTTTTAATCATCCTCATTGGAATTTTTAACTTAGTTAAAAAAAAGACACAAAAATAGAAAAAAGAAAATGCAATAGATACATGAATTACTATGTTTTACAGTGAAAGATTAAGCTTTATTATATTGGAGGAAAAAACTTTGAGGAATGAAACACAGTTTATAAGAAACTTAATTTATTTGTTTAAACTCAACTCCCCTAAAGCGGAAAAAAACATAGAATAAAATTTCAAAAATAAAAGTTTTGTTATTAAAGAACTAAATATAATGAACTGAACCATTTCAGCAGATTTATGAGTCGTGGACTCAAAGGTGCAATAGTAGTACCGTCACATTGCGATTAAATTCATTTTTCTTTCTTTGTATGAATAAACCCGTAGGATGGGAAGATACAGAAGATCGATTTTTGATCATCCTTGCTGAAATTTGTTACAGAGTTTAAAAAGGTCTCCAGAATAGTAAAAAGAAATTCTAATAATTACATGAATAACTATGACTTTTGATAAAGATTAATATTGTTGAAGTAGGAGGATGAGGACTTCAAGGAATGTAAAACACTTCATAGAAATTCCACTTAATATATTTGAAGGTGACACCCATAACGTAAAAAAACTAAACATAATAGTGGACATTAAAAGCCTCTCTTATAACAACAAAAGGTAGGTCACACAACTCCGTTGGAAAAGTTATAACCTTTCTGAAAGGTCACAACCTTACATAAAAGTCACAACTTTTCATAAAAGTCGCAAGTATTCATAAAATTCTCACCTCTTTCTAAAGGTCGCAACTTTTCACAAGGGTTGCAACTTATCATAAAATTCACAACTTTTCATGAAAGGGGAAGGTTAGTTTTGGTAATAGATGAATTTAAAAAGGAATCCTTATTGGTGGTGGCACCACATACGCGGGAATTGGATCTCTCTCTATCTCTCCCTCTCTCTCTCTCTCTTCTATATATATATAAATATATATAGATATATATATATATATATATATATATATATAGATATCATATTATATATAATATAAATGCATGGGTTACATTCGTGACTGATATCATTGATAGGCTCTTTCTATGATGCAGATTTGGGTTTTTAGCATTATTTAATAAGTGCTCCGTTGACACTATTTGACACTCTAATTAGGTTTTCGTGAGCCTCCATACGTTCCCGACGACTCGCTTGTTCCTTTTAAGTTTAGTCAATCAGGTATCTGGTTGGTCCCACACAATGTTGAACCAAATAGAGGCTACATAGATAGTTACAGTTGAGGAGTCTCCAGTATTCCCCTTTTATTTTGACATGTTTTGCAACTCATGAGATCTATAATTATATAAGTACTTAAGATATTTTTAGTTGATTTTATTGTTGGAAAATGCAATTAAACTCTTTACTCAAAGCTCAACATTTCTTGAGTTCAGTCTTCCGCTAAGTATTCAACAAGACTATAGGGTTCTCTTGGAGACCAAAAATACTTTTGGAGTTTTGGCCATGTCCATGGCGTAGATTTGAGGCATGAAAATTTTCCCATGTTCTTCCACTCTAAGAACTTCATAAAAGATTAATTATCAGAATGAAGCACCGAGAATCCAAGATCAAAGGTTCCCTCCAAAAATCTAATGTTTTTTTCTCAAGCCCAAGATAAAATCAGACTCCCCGCAAAATTCTAAGGTTGTGATTTCAATAAGCAGTAGTAAGGGTATACAGTGATGTTGGTCGTTCTGTTCCTACATCTCAAACTCGGTCACTAAAAGTTTAATCTAGGGTTATACCTTAGTATATAGAATTTTTAATATTAATTAGGTTATTGATTCAGATTGACTCCTTTATTCATGGTTGTTATATATATATTATACATTGAGATAAGTGCGTATACTTGAGAAGCTTTGATATCCACAAGAACTCCAATATTTTATTAAACCTCTTATTTTGGGAATTATTGATTAATAAGCTGTTTCAGTTTATCACATGAAAGGAGGTATTAGTTTGAGAAAAGGCGAGAGTTAATCTGTATTATAGATGACTTGATGTTGAACTTTAAGTTCCTTATTTTTGAATTTCTATTCCTAGTTATCTAATTGTCGTATATTGTGTAATGAAACTATTGGGTTAATTATTCATATCGATTTTTCATCTTGAACCCTATTCCTAAGTATTGATTGAGTTCGGAACCATATTTCTTCAATTTTATATGATTTCAGTAGACATAACCATTTTCCTTCGGTTTACATCATTCACTAGCTGGAACCCATTTCCTTCGACTTCATATCTTTCACTCATCAAAATAATTTCCCTTCGACTTTATGTCAATTCACTAGCTGGAACCATTACGTCATATGTTTAGTATATTATCATCCAATGTACCAAATCAAAGCACATAGAAAATTTGACACCATAAGGAAGACACAACAATTCAACCAATTCATATCCATATTCATGTCATCAAGGCATTTCATCAATCAATAGAATAGGGGCACAACGAGCCTATTCACAAAAAGCACAAAGCATTTATTATCAATACATTGTCTTTTCATTAACCTCCTTTTTATTCATCAAGATTGACCCAGTGAAAAAATAAACCCTTCACCTCAACCTCTTTATTTTCCAACACACACAATGAAGGAAATTCACGAATTCTACTAGATTACAAAGCTTAAGAGATCACTTCTCTAAGTGGAATCAATTAAAATAACCAAGACTTGACTCATCCACTCTTGAATCTATCGAATACCCCACTATATAATTTCAATAAAGTAATCACAATAATACTCGAAATAACAACTCCTAATTCATAACATTGAAAAATGGGCCAATCACCTCAAAACCTCATATCGAGAAATGAATTTGAATATGAGATTTTTTTTTACTTGGAATATTACCCAAGGCATTTTGAATTGATAAGAGAAAACCATTTCGAAAAAGGGGTCAAAATTATTTCACAATCGCCATTATAATTTAGAACTACACTGCTTGAAAAACCTTCCCATTTGTAATTTAGTACAAAATATGAGATTCATGCAAGTATTTAAATGTAGCTTAGAAACATTTAGTACTGAATAAATTGTATAGATTTTATTATTACCACATTGTATTCATTTAAAAAAAAAAAAAAAAAAAATTTGGGGTTGAATACTCGTTTTTAGATGTAATTTATATTATAGTAAATTAAATATATAGAAGTCCACGTAGATATTATAAATTAATATGCTTATCTTAAACAATTAAGTTAAAAAATATGGATTTAATGAAATTTCAATTTCATTGGATTACTCCATTGATTTGGGCTACAACTTAAGATCAAAATTAATAAAAACCCACTATGTCATGTGAGTTAAATCTGATGGGGTGAAAGGAAGTATGTGTTCATTGTAAATCCCCTATTCTAAAACTTCAAAACAGTGTGCTCATTACTCATAAGTCACACTAGGATTAAATTAGAAGCTAGAGAGAGCTTGTGTATCAGACAAAACACATATCTCTACAAGCTACAAATTAAAGAATCCAAAGCAACCAACCATTTAAGTTCATGAACAAATCAAATTAAAGACTACAATTTTCAAGAAAAATCTCAAAAACACTTTGAAGTAAAGATCAAGTTCATCAATATTAAAGGATTCGCGCTTCAAGGACCATGTGTCAAGAAAGAGAAGCTAAAACCCCCAGACAGCGATCCGATCCTAGCGGCAGATGTCTCCAGGGAGGCCTGGGTGCCCAAGCTTGATAGTGGTTATTTTACCGTTATTACTTACCTACCCCTATACACCCTGCACGCGACTGAAATTTGACAACCATTGCTAGACCAAGAAACCCTTGACATGGATTAATACTCAACCGAAGACTTTACTTAACAAAGATATGTTCGTGAAATAAACTAGAATGTTACAAAACAAAACACTAAACTGGTGAATAAAGCAACTAAAGCATTAAAATAAAACAAAAACTGAAATATCAAGACTAATGAACTAACAATAACTAACCGTATATGAAGCCTCTAATAACAGTGGACGTCGGGACAAGACCCAAGAAATCCTAATAAAATAGAATAA
This sequence comes from Solanum habrochaites, assembly GCA_027704765.1. Classification (NCBI taxonomy): domain Eukaryota; kingdom Viridiplantae; phylum Streptophyta; class Magnoliopsida; order Solanales; family Solanaceae; genus Solanum; species Solanum habrochaites. The sequence goes on along the minus strand of JAKWJA010002489.1, from coordinate 61,968,664 downwards.
TAAAGCTACGAAAGGGAACCCTCTGGAAGCAAGGAGGCTCACCAAGATCTGAAATGCTCATGGACAACGAAGCAACTGGATTGTTGACCCAGTATCTATTTTTAATCATAAAAAAAATATGTAATAGAAATGGCATCATATATTACAATTTATGAGAATGCAAGGGGAATTGAAAACAAGAAATAAGTTGAAGGAACTAAAAGAAATGACTTTGTCATATAAAGTCACTCAATTCTTTTCAAGATGATGTAGTAATATAGATAAAGTATAAGAAAAGCTTTTAAAGATGAAGATAACAACCCAGTGTATTAGTAAAAACACAATAACACAGTTTGTATATTAAAATACTAGTACATTTGTGTATATAAGAATACCAAATATCTCTGTGGGAGTTTATCTAACCGACAACGATCATTATGATCTATGTGTTGATCCAACGTCGTGCCTCAAGCTTCAACGGACATCTTATACCTTTCCAGGGGTATAGACCTAACTACTAAGTAGATTCACTAGTATATGCTAAAAACATTAAGGAGTCATCTAAATGCATGACCCTTTTTGTTACCTATGTTTGGTTCAAATTTTATGAAGACTTTGCATTATCTAAACTCAAGCTTGTCCCCAAATTGGTTCTCCATACTACTCTAAAAATCTAACAAGCTGATCTTTTAAAACAATAACTGATTCTGTGGTTTGAGTTTATCACTTAAAAACAAGCTCAAAATTTCTCTTGGAAATCAGCGTTACGTCTTTTGTTTAAATGTCAAACATTTACTTCTTTGAGAATACTGTGTTGCCATATAATCTTTTGAAGAAAAAAAAATCACTCTTACACTTACTAAACTCAATGCTCAAGTCATAAATTAAGTAAAGCAATTTCAAAAGACTTTTGAAATGACTCTAAGCACACTCAAGACTTGACTCTTAACTTTACATTGAATTTGAATTACGAATTATGAAATAGTTTATAATGAGAAAGAATAAAAAACATTGTCTTGAAGCAAGTGCGCAACACAAAGATGCATTTAATATTTGGTCGTGAAATAATTTTTAAGACATTGGGGTTCACAATTTCGATGCGATGCAGAGAGGAAAAGTTCACTCTTAATGAATAGTCCACTTCACGTTGTGGATCTGCTTCACATTTTGTGTCTAACTTTATTCTTCCTCGATTTCTAATCCTGATTTGCATAGATTAGATTCTTTTTCTAATTTTCTCCATTGATTCAGATACCCTACACATGTTCACAACAATCTACTTATAAAAAAACACTAAAATTGACATTATTTCCTCAATATCTCAACATCCCACGAACACTCCAAGAACGAAAGGTCAATTTAAAGAAAAAAAAATTCAAACTTTGCAGACTTCTTAATAAATGATTTGCTGAATTGAGACATGATGTCGCTGATGGTGACAAAACCCACTCATAAAAAATCTCATATAACTATGGGTAATCAAACCCTTACTGATACTACTTCGATTCCACAGACATACCAAGAAACGTCTTTACATTTCTCCAATTTTTTTGTCCTCTTTTCTATTCTCTAAACTTTAGCAAAATTTGTGTAAACTGACCTAAATCAGTTTATACCATTAATACTAAAAATGAATTTTATTAACTGGGTTGGGGAAACACCAAAATAACCCTCTTAAATTCGGGTGAGTTTTCTTATCTGGACCATACCCGACTAACTTTCCAGTGGCCATATTCTTCCTCATACATGCCTCCAAACAATTAAACAACTGGATGGCATTGGAATGATAATTCAAAGGACTTTCATTTGGTATTTTTTATCCCACCTAACTCATCCTTTAGTAGGTGTTATGATCATTTGAAGTTGATCTAAATAGTGGATTGTCACAATATCGACCCCTTGGAGACATTCTTCCTCGAATGAGATTAATCATATTAGGCTAAGTATCTAACAACCAGCTCAAATACCAAACAAGCAAAATGTTAATACAACATGCCAACTTAAAAAAAATGTCAAGAAAAGGATTCGTACATTAATTTCAAATTTCTCTTGATTCAATGAGATGTGGGTACCTATTCTTTATATCCTCCTCAGCTTCCCAAGTATCTTCCTCAACAAATTTATTCCTAAATAGAACAATGACTGATGCTACATCATTGGTTCTCAACTTGCGAATTTGACGGTCCAAAATCTCAACGGGAATCTCCTCATAAGATAAACTATCCTTAATACCAATATCTTCAGTAGGTATTATAAGTGAATAACTCATGCACTTCTTCAACATGAAAATGTGAAACACTGGATGAACTACTACTAACTCTTGCGGTAGCTCAAACTCATAAGCTACATTACCAATCCTCCTGCATATTATGTAAGAACAAATATATCAAGGTCTAAACTTCCACTTCTTACAAAATTTTTGTCAAGCCAGGAGACTACACCCTGGACATGGCCAGCACCCAACAACCATTGTTGGCCTTGAGCGAACCCTTGGCCTGACTTACTTACTCAACGGAAGACTTAACTTAATTCAATTACAAAGCTGAAAATATTCTCATGAGAAATACATTAATTAATTATCTTGGATAAAATGAAACTTAAGTCTCAAATATAAAATTTGAAATAAAAGAGAGTAAACTAAACTAATTGACTATCCTTCTATGAATCCTCTAAACATACAATCATGAATGTTGGGACAGACCCCACAACATTATTGAATTGAAATATCTAAAAGCATATAAATGAATCCTGTTGAATTCTAGGAGGCTCACCACTAAATCTGAGTGCTCGATCTGGGTTAACGATGTGCTGGATGCTGATCCTGGTTACCTGCGTTTGAATCATCAGACGATGCAGGCCAACTGACATCAGTACTTTGAATGTACAAGTATGCGAATTGGAATGATAAAAACCACACTTAGGCTTGAAAAGCGGTAGGGAAGAACACTTACCTTGGCTCTGCTCGACTCATGATTAGCTACTCATTTCATTATAATGCAATTTAAAAGTAATGTGCGATATAAAGAAAACTTTCTGAAACATGCTAATGTCTGATGGTATACAAGATACAATTAACTATGACCTGTATATAGAAATAAAAGTAAAGTGATGTATAGGAAAATACAATTAACTTCTATGTATAAAATACATTAACTTCAGCGGGAAATTCTCTTGACCGATAACCATCACTATGAGCCTCAGCGATGGTACAACATTCTACCTCATGCTGCCAACATTCTACCTCATGCTGCCGAGGACACTTCTATATCTTGCAATCGGTATAGGACCTTACTTAAATTAGATACAGTAGCTTAAAAGTTATATGATCATCTAAAAAGATAGACTTGTGAACACCCATGATAGCTACATGGTTTACGTTGGGACTTGAGCTGATATGAACTCTTATTCCAACATCAATGCTCAATACTAATCTGAAAGTATACTTTAGCTGATACGTTTAGACTAACTTCCTTTTTTTGGGTTGAGGTTATTAGCTCAACACTTCATCTTTACAAAAGCTCCTTTGGAATCAATGTTCCCCTTTCTCAATAAAAACTCTTTTTGGAAGTCTTAGTTCCCTCTTAACTTAAATGTAAAAACATTTATAAACTTTATATGGAATACATAGTTCTCTAATATCTTTTGAGCAATGAACTCAACTAGTTACTCTTTGCTTAACTTGAAACTTTTATCTTGATCAACTCTTCACGGAATACTTAGTTCCCTTATACATCTTTTAACGAAAGAATTCAACTTTTACTCTTTCTTCAAATCGAAAGTTGAGCCTTACAATGAGGTCAAAACATTTAATTAGACTCTTGGAAGATTTAAGAAACTTTACTTTAACTTACTTTATAGACTTAGACTTAACTCCTCAACCACTTTGACATTAATCTTAACATTCCTTGAATTAAATTATTGATTCAAGGTTTATGGTTCATGTTAATGGATTATTTCATGATTCTTATACATCCTTAGAGTATAGGAATCCAATAGGAATCTTAGGTACATCACATAGGAATTAGTAAGAAAAGATAGGGAAAGAACGGGGTCTCCAGGAGGCTTTGATGCTCTGAGAGGCACAGGGTGCCAGAGCCTGTTGGACAGACTCTAGTCTGAGGTGATCCAGTGGTGCGGCGCGCCAAGTCCTTTCAGACAAAGCTTGCCCTGAGGGTCTCTGGAAGGCGCAGCGCGCCAAGGCCCATCAGACAGAGCCTTCCCTGAGAGGTTGTGTCAGGCGCGGCACCCAAGGGCTTGTCAGCCGGGACTTCCAACTTCTCTTATCTGCTTTTAATCTCTAAACCTTCTAAAATTCCATGGATCTCTTCTCAAAACACTTAGGATCACTAAATACCTCTATACCAAATAGTTTAGACTCATAAAATAACCTGGAAAGACGAATCAAACAACTAAAGGCATATTACAACTCAATCAACAAGAATTCAATAATTGTTCATCAACAACTTTAATATTCATCAACCAATCTCTTCAAAACTGTATGAATTAAACATTTTAGTGTATGGGTAAACGATCCCAACACAGAAATATCTCACATACCTGAATAGGGATTCACCCTTATGAATTCCACTAGAATCTCTTGGCGTTCTTGATTAATCTTATCTCATTATCCGTCGTCCTTTTCTCGTCTCTTTCCCCCAAAACCCTAGCATAACAAAGTATTTTTCTCATCAAAACAAAAAACTTGGTGTTACCCTAATTAAAATACCCTTAACAGAAATAAGGAATAGTAGAAAGAAAAGAGAAAAGACTACTCGATGAACCCTGCTAAAAATCCGAATTGGACTTTCCTCAGTCCAATAGTACAACTTCCGAAAGACATGTCTCCCACATATGAAATTTAATTTGAGAAAAATCTGAGTTTATAGAAAAATATTCCCAAGGTATTTCCATCCATATAAAGAACTTCACCTAAATCCTTTTCATCTAAAAGTTATAGACGTTTGAAAATGACCCAAACTCACTTTTTAAAATTAGGAATTTTTTGTCAAAATTTTTCCTATTTTTCCAAAAATAACTATTCTTAGTTTTTTTGTTTAAACAAAGATATTTCAAATTACGAGATGTTACAATGTATCCCCTTGGGAATGTTCCTCCTCAAATGAGAACTCTTTCACCAAGCAAAAGGTAGTAGCATCATTTAGGCTCTTCAACAAACAAAAACAAGTAACAGAACACTTACACATATTATTCTATAGTGCTAAAAAGATAATTTAGTACCTTGATCTGCAATCTCTCTAGACTCTGATATCCTTTCTACTTCACAAGTTGCTTCTTAAACAAATTGGTTCCTCCCAACGGCCTTACTGATAAATAAAACTTCTCTTCTCATCTTCCGAGCTTGATGGTCTAAAATTTGGACCGGAATCTCTTCATTGAATATACTATCCTTGATCCCAACTTTCCCAGTTTGTACTATCAATAAAGGATCAACCAAGAACTTATTAAACGTAGAAACATATAATACTGGATGAACCAGTATTAACTTTTGGGGTAGCTCTAACTCATAAGCTACACTGCCAAGTCTTAAGGAGATTCTGTCAGGACAAATATACCGGGGAATAAGTTTCCCCTTCTTACAAAACCTCATAACATATTTTATGGGTGAAACTTTAAGATAAACCCAATCATCAACCTCAAACTCCAACGGCCTTCTCCTAACACCTATGCAGGACTTTTGGCGACTATATGTCATTTTCAATATCTCTTGAGTCACTTTTACCTTCTACATAGCTTGGTGAACTAGATATGGTCCTATAAACCGTGTTTCTCAAACATTGAACCACCTAATAGGACATCTGCATCTTCTCCCATAAAGAGTTTCACATGGAACAATTTAGTTGCTCGAATAGTAACTGTTGTTGTAAGAGAAATCATTGAGAGATATGTGATCATCTCAATTCCCTTGAATAAATCATATACAACTTTATCAAATGTCTTTCCAATGTCTGGATAGAGTACGGGCTTCTACTTTTCCATCTGTCTGGGATGAAAAACTAGTGCTTGGGTCACCTTCTTTGAACCAAAACAACATTTGGGAGATTTCAAGAACTATGTGTAAATGTGCAACCTATATATGGAAAATGGAGACTGGAACTCCATTAAGTCTTAACATTCTTGAATGTAAAAATTAGCATAATCCTCGGCCAAATACGTAGTCTTTATCGTGGTGGACAAGAAAGGACGTGATTTTGTCATCTATTACATCACAGCGAGGACCTTGGTAAGCCGGTGATGAAAGTACGTAAATTAAATCACTAAACCACTTCCATTCTTGAAGTTCTATAGTCTGAGCCAACCCTCCAGACCTTTGGTGTTCCACTTTAACTTGCTGGCAATTGGAGCACTCGACAACAAATTCAACAACATCTTTCTTCATGCCTTCCAACCAATAACCTCTTTTAAATTTGCGGTACATCATTGTGGGACCTGGATGAATGGAATATCTGGAGCTATCATCCTCCTCAAAGATCCTTTCCTATAGTCCATCAACCCTAGTTACACACAATCTACCTTTGTACTTAAGCACATAATCTCCCCCTCATTCAATAGTAAATACTCTTTGTTTATGAACATTCACCTTAAGTTCAAGAAAAATGAGGTCTTGGTTTTGCTTTTATTTCACCTCATACACTAGTGATAATTCAGCCCCATTAGTCACCACTATCCCTCTTTCTATGGAATCCATAAGCCTGATTCCCAGGCGTGCATGTTTATACACATTTTAGTTAACTCTCTCTTTTCTTCTTCAATATGGGCGGTACTCGCCATTGATAACCTACTCAAAGCATCAACAACTACATTAGCCTTACCTGGGTGGTAAAGAATACTCATTTTCCCTTAGGGTTTTGCTTTAGAGTTTGAAATAGAGAGAGAATATAATTTTACTGACCTTAAAAAGACATAGGAATAACTATAACTTCATCTCTGTGTGTGGTGTGTTGTAAAAGAACATAGTTTAGTCGTTTTGAGTAGTGGAGTTTATTTCTGGTAATAAAACTGTCTCGTCGACGGAACACCCGCGGAAGGGACCGTCATGGGCACGAAGGGGACCGGCGAGGGTGTCTCGTTCAAAAACACTTTGAATTCGAAATGGGGGGGTTTGTGTCTCATTCCAAAACACAGGGCATGACGGGGCCGTCAAGACCATTAGGAAATTGAAAATATAGTGTCTCTGAGTTTTGTGACGGGAAAGCAGGCAGGACGGCCGTCGCAGGCACGACGGGCGTTAACAGACTGCGTAACCCATAAACTGGGTCGATTTTTAAAAAGGGTTAAGGGGAATTTTGGATATTTGCCGCTTATAATTATAAAGTTAGTGGTTAATATAATAATTTCAATTACTTGAGGGTTTAAAGGAGATAACCTTGATTATTAGGGGGTTACTTTTGTCATCTTTTATAACGTTAATTATATGTAATAGGGTCAAAATAAAAGGGTTTTTGAATAAGAAAAATAGAAAGACCAGGATGAGCAGGGAGAACACGATCGATCAAGGGAGGAGGAACGAAGAGGGAAAGCAAGAAATTGAAGTAGATTCTTGATCCAAGAATCTTCGGTGGAGGTAGGTCTTAGGTTAGGTTTATGCCTATTTAATAGTTATAAACTCTTAATAGAGAATGAATGTATTTGGGTTGTATTGTAAACCCTTCTACATGCTTATGTGTGTTTGCTGATGTGATTATATAAATTGTGACATAAAATAAGCATGATAAAATCAAAGCCATGATGAGGCTTTGTGTTGAATCTTAATCTTAAAACCTCTTTGTTTAATGATGATGCCTTGGTATAAAATAAGGCTTGTGATAAAATAAAAGAATGAGGTAACAAAAAAAAATGGATCGGGCGGTGTCACGAATTGGACACGAGTATTAGGGGATCGGGCTGTCAACGAACCGACAACTAGGAGTAGGGGAATGTTGGTGTCACGAACCGACACGTCGTATAGGGGACGGGTGTCAAAATCGGACACGTAGTATTAGGGGATCAGGTTTCAAGAACCGAAACGGGTAGTATTAGGGGGATCGGTGTCACGAACCGACAGTAGTATTAGGGGTCGGGTGTCACGAGACGACACATAGTATTAGGGGATCGGGTGTCATGACCGGACAGCGTAGTATTAGGGGGATCGGAAGTGTAACATTCCGATCCACAAGAGGATAAAGAGAATATATAAAGAGAATAATCTTGCATTAATCTAATATTACTCAAAATTTAATGAACCCTATTTCTCCAATGAGTATGGTATGGAGGCCTGAGTCCTCATGGGTGTACTGGCGTTATTATCAATGAATTCTGTCCTTGGTGTTGCTCACCTTTTGATATTGTAGGTTGATTTTAGGATATTATGATATATATTGCTTTCTATTTTGAAGTTGAGCCGGATGAGATGATTGACCTAACTCAGTACTTGTGTTTTGTACAAAACCACCCTACTGTATGTTTCTTTTTGTTAGTTATGGAGGCAGCCAACGTACCGCGTCTCTTCAACTCAACCGCAACTCTAGCCCAGTCTTCATCACGTCAGGATTTCAGGGTGGTGAGCTATTGTTTATAGCTTGACTGGATATGCTCCTTCACGTCTTGATGCATTTGAAGTTCTGGCATTGGACTGTCTGTTAGTTATTTTAGCTTCTTAGAGACTCTTAGACTTAGTAATTTGAGGATAGATGGCTTTGTGATGATGACTTCCAGATTTGGGGATGGATAATGAAAGTGTTTTGTTTTAAGTTTTTAGAAGTTATTAATCTACTTTTCATTAAATGAGTTTTAAGTCTTCCGCATTATTTTTCTGTTTCTTATTGGTAAATGATTGGGGTTTAGATTAGTTGGTTCGCTCACAAGGAGGATAAGTGTGGGTGGAGACACTCGCGGCTCGAATTTGGGTCTTGACAAACTGGTATCAGTTGCATTAGGTTCGTTGGTCTCAATCAACACAAGAACGAGTATCAGTAGATCTGGGGAAAGGTAGGGGGACCGCTTTTACTTTTCTTTGAGATTTGCTACAGGACTTAGGAAGGAAATTCCATGCTTTCTTTCTTTCGTGCTAGTACTTGGGTCCAAAGTTGTATCTCGGTTGATACAAATTGTTATTCTGGACCAGCTTCAAGTCTAAGTTCGCAGATGGTTAGAAACTAGGAGAAGAGAAACAAACCGTGCCAACACCCAAACCGGTCACAGACAAGATGCGCTAGAGCCAGCACTGGGTCTGTAGCGAAAAAGGGGAAGGTGACAAGAGGTCGTGGTAGGAGGTCGCGGTGAGGACGTCCTCTAGAGGAGAGGCAAGCCCCCGGGCCATGTAGTAATAGTGCGGTGACTCCCCACCGACTGAGGAGGTAGTAGGAGAGGTGAAGAAATGGAAGAATGAAGCAAAAGTGCCAGAAATGAGAAGACCACCCCAACTACCCCAGAATGATTAATCAGTTTCTTGCTTATAAGCGGGTATCGATAGGGCCAGGACAACCTCCAGGTTTCTGCTGACCAGACAACTCAGGTTCAGGTGGAGAGGAGAGAACAGCATGCACCTGCGGTGTGGCTAACCGTATGGATTGCCTCATTGGTTTTTTTGGTGTGGTGTTGTTTGACTTAATGTGTTGTTGTTTGTTTGTGGAATTTTGGAATTGTGGTTAGGTTGGATATTTGTTGTGGAATGTTTTATTGGTATTGGCTGCTGTAAACTTGTAGTTATTGATTGATTGATTTTATTTTTTGTTTTGTTTTTGGTTTTGTGACTAAGGGAAAGGGGGTTAGTCCGTGGGGGCGATGGGGGGGGTAAGCGTGGGCCGGAGGAGGGGTGCTGGGGTTGTGCATCTGCTTTGCGTGCTGGGGTGGGTTGTAGGAGGGGGTCTTGGGTGTGGTGTTGTTTGTTGGATTTGTGGTGCTTGGATGGTGTCTTGGTGGGGTGGTGGGTCTTGGAAAAATTTGGCTTTGTGTTTTCTGTATGTTTGTTTGGAAAATTAGGCACGTTTCCTCGGTTAATACAGGGCCTTATAATGGACAAGTGATCAAGCACGAAACTTTTCAGTAAGTTCTTGAAATTGAAACTCCGTCTTTCAAGGGTAACGAATCTGAGGATGTTATGTTCTATTGAGTGTCATGAGCTACTACACAAGATGGGATAGTGATAGTAGAACGAGTTGGCGTCGAGTTTTGTGGACCTATCAATGTCAGGGGAACGCCAAAAGATGGTGGCGGTGGTCACCATGTGAGTATAATCAGAACAAAGCACCACCTATGACCATGGGCATCATTCTCTAGCTCTTTTTATGGACTGGAGAAGTAATATACCATGGACTTTGCTTTGAGGGATAGGAAGGAGTCGATGAGTTCCTGAGCCTAGAGGCAAGGCCAGCGAATGGCAGGAGGGGAAAATTTTGTCGGTTACTGCCTTACAGGGCTAAGTTCGTGCATAATCCAGGTATGCCACCAGCTTTGCTTCAGTCCACAAGGCGGATAATTCGCCGTTTTCGTGAAAACGGTTGAGGTTAGATTTGCGATTTCAGCTTTACAGGTAGCTGCTACAGCAAAAATCCTTTCAGGACAAGTGGTAGACTAGTTAGACTTTGTGATAGGAGGTGGAGGGAGTGAAAAGCCAGATGAATGGACTTCACCATGGCCTCAAACTACTAAGAAGTTTCGTAAGGGGTGAGTTTAGTTGTCTTACTCAAGAAGGGCAGAGGTTCCGGAGGTTACCAGCCCGACCCATTCAGTCTTCATACGGGGACTGTAGCTGGGGTCCACCGCAGAACGGTCAACAATTCTCTGAGGTTGGAGGTGATCCCCAGACTCCGTCGTTCTCAAGAGACCTATGCTTGAATCCAGGAGAAGCGAGAATGTCAGAGAATGTTATGGATATGGACGAGGGACGGACATATAGGAGAAATTGGTCCAAAACAGGAGTTAAGCAGGACCCCCAATGATCAGAGGTTAGAGGTGGTCATGGAAGAGGCCGGTATAACGGGAGGACGTGGTGGCCGAGGTAATGTGGTCATCAAAAAACGGCCGGGGTGATGGAAAAAATTGGGGGATTCGACAGCGCAACATGGTAAGGGGAAACGGGCGTAGGTAGACAGGTGATAGAGGGCCCATTGTTACGCTTTCCCCCGGGCAGGAGTAAAGTCGAAAGCGGAGGAATCCATGTTGTTATCCAGGTAATCTTTGGTTTGTGATTGCATGGCTTCCGTATTATTTGAATCATGTCACATTTTCATATGTATCTTCTTTATTTGCTACTGGTCGTAATTTACTTGTGGAAATGCTTGACAATGGGGGGGGGGCCCATTCGGTTTCTACTACGGTGGGGGTGAGTCTTCATAGTTGAAAAGGTGTTGTGATAGGTCTTATCTTGGTAAAGTTTGTGGGGAGCAATACTAATGTAGACTTGGTTATCTTAGAAAATGGTGATGTTTCAAATGTAATTCTGGCGTATGCTTGGCTTTCTCCAAACTTTGCAATCTTAGATTGTAATGCTAACTTAAAACTATGACGGTTAGCCAAGCCTGGGACAGATCCGTTAGTGTGGGAGGGTGGAGTACACTTCCAATCGGTCATATCATCTCCTTTCTTCGTGCTAAGAAAATGGTAGTAAGGGGTTGTTTACGTTTCTTGGCAAATCCTCAGGATGATACTACCCAAAGTAACCTCAATTGAGTCGGTTTCTATAGTCCGTGAGTTTCTGGTGTGTTTCATGCAGACCTTCTTGGTATGCCACCGGATAGGGATATTGACTTTTGCATTGATCTGGAGCCGGGTACTCGCCCCATTTCCCCATACCCCCGTATAGGCTGGCTCCCGCTGAGTTAAGAGAGTTCAAACGCCCAACATCAAGAGTTTGTGTTAAGCAAAAGGCTCATTAGACCAAGGGGCATATCCGTGGGGAGTTGCTCAGGTTTTGTTTGTGCAAGAAGAAGGATAGAAGAAAGGATTGAAGTTTTCGGATGTGCATTGACTACAGACAAATGAAAAGGTAACTGTTAGAACAAGTACCATTTCCTCGCATCGATGATTCGATGATTTGTTGATCAGTTACAAGTGGCTTGTACATTCTCCAAAATTGATTGATGATCTTGGTTATCAAATTTCAATTGGAACACGGGGCCACGGATGTGCCCAAGACTGCTTTCGAATACGTTCAATGGACATTATGAGTTTTAGTAATTGTTTTTGGGCTTTCGAATTGCCCATGTGCTTTCATTAGTTGGATCGAACGGGAGTTTTCAAAGCCATTATCGGATTCTCTTTGTCATGTTTCTGGATGATATACTTGGTTATACTCTATAGGAGCAACAAAGCACATGAGGAGCACTTGAGAATTATATTGGAATGTGAGGGGAAAAAGACTTTATGCGAAATTCTCCAAGTGTGAGGTTTTTGCTGAGATTTCAGTGGTCCTTCTTGGGGCAGGTGGTTTCTAGGATGGAAGTGATGGTGGATCCTTCTAAATCGGAAGCAGTGAAAAGAGTTGGGTTAAGACTACTAATGTTACAGAGCAGAGGTAAGGAGCTTTGTTGGTTTATTTAGCTAAGCTACTACCGTCGATTGCAAGTGATTTGTTTTGTGCTTTCCACTACCAAACTTGACTAAGAAGAGTGTTCCATTTGTATGTTCGGGCGAGTGTTGTGAAGAAAAGCTTTCAGAGAAACTCAATACTTTTGTTGACTACTGCAACCAATTCTCACCTGCCATGGGGGAAGGAAAGAACTTCGTTGTTTCTTGTGTGCATCCTATTCTGGTCTGGGGTGCCAGTGCTTAATGCAAAGAGAGAATGTCATTTTTATGTTCGAGGCAATTAAAGGTGTATGAACGTAATTATCCGACCACGATTTAGACTAGCGGCAGTAGTGGTTGCATTAAGACAATGGAGACATTAATCTTATGGGGTAAGTGTGAAGTCTATACGGTCATCGATATTTTCAGTATGTCTTTACTCAGAAAGATTTGAATTTGAGGCCAGAGGAGATGGGATGGAACTAATGAAGGACTATGATATCACTATCTGTATCATCCGGGGAAAGAAAGGAATGTTGGGGGGCAGATGCTTTAAGTAGAAAAGGCAGGGAGCTTGGGAAGTCTAGCCCACTTTGCCACGGGTTTCTAGAAGCCCGTTGGGGCTAGAGCGGTTCAGAACTTGGCTAATGATTTATTGAGGCTAGAAGAAAGAGAAGGAGGAATTTTTTGGCCAATGTGGTGGCAAGATCTTCCTTTTTTGTGACCAGATTAAAGGAAATAGTTTATTGATGAGAAACTGATCCGGGATCCGAGATAAAGGTGTTTGCGGGAGCGATAAAGAAGCAAAAATGATGAGGAAGTGTTTTAAGATTAACGGGAAGGGATGGTACCCCGCCGTCGATGATTTGATTCACACTATTCTCACAGAGGCTCATAGCTTCAGGTACTCTATACATCCTGGTATGCAACCCAAAGATGTATTGACCTAAACAACATTTTGGTGGAGTAGGATTGAAGCGTGACCATGGGGCCACCCCAGCAACCGGGAAGGCGAAAAACAACCAGGATAAAACCCATTCCAATTCCACCGCCTTTTCAATTACTCCCCACCCCACCTTCCACTTCCAAGCACCTTCGACTGTAGAACGCGAGGGAAAATGCGCGTTCCCTGCCCCACTTACTCCTCAGGAAAACACGAAGAACATGGAAGAGGGACCGACTGGGAGAAAAGGAACGAAGAACGATACGATGCTATGGATAATGGAAGGTCAAAGGGCAAACGGCTGGACGAGTACATTGAGAAGGCCGAAAAATGCGAAGCCTACGTGGGGGGTAGTCAAAAGGGAAAATGGGTAGTCTATGACTCCATTTTGGGGTAATCGTTGACCGACTCAATAAGTCTGCTCATTTCATTCCGGGAACAAGGCCGGGATCAATGACTCAGCAAAAGGGCACAAGGAAAAACCAGCGAAGATGAGACAATAGAAGGCGGTTTCCAACGACAATTTAAAAGGGAAAGAAAAAGAAATGGCTTCGATTGCATGGAAGTCCCACTCCTCAATCATATCAGATAGAGGGACGCGGTTTACTTCTAAGTTTTTGCCAAAACATTGCAATGACTGAATTAGGTACTCGATGGGAAATTTCTTAGTACTGCATGTCACCCTCCGACCGATGGTCAGTCTGAGCGAACGATTCAGGTTTTGGACGGATCTGCTTCATGCATGTGTGGATAGAGTTTGTGGTTCAGGGCATAAACTTCTTACCCTAGCAGAGTTTCATCATACAACAATAGCTAGCACTCAAGTATTGATATGGCCCCATTAGAGGCATGGTATGGGAGAAGGATTGTAAGGCTCCCATTGGGTGGTTTGATGCATTTGAGGTTAGGCCTTGGTACTGATCTTGCTGAGGGAATCGTTAGATAAAGTAGGAAATGCATTCAATCAAGCTTTTTAGCGGCTCAAAGTAGGAAGAAAGAATATGCCGATCGAAAGTTAGAGACATGGTGTTTATGGAGGTGAGCAAGTATTGCTAAAGGTTTCGCCCATTGAAAGGGGTTGATGCGGTTTGGTAAGCGAGGTAACTTAGTTCAGAGGTATATTGGATCCATTTGAATTTCTGAGAGAGGTGGAGAGGTGCTTATCTGCATTTAGCCTTGCCCCCAGACTGTCAGGGAGGCAATCCGGTATTCATGTGTCTATGTTGAAAAATATACATGGGGATGAAACAAACACATTCATTCGTTGGATTCAGTTCTGCTTGATGGAATTCTGTCTTAGAGGAGGATGCCTGTTGCTATTTTAGATAGAGAAAGTCGAAGTTGAGATCAAGGAGATTGGATCCGGTCAAAGTCAATGGAAGAATCGACCAGTTGACGAGTCCACTTGGGAGAGGAGGCCGATATGCAAGCAAAGATACCCACACATGTTACTGATTAAGGTACTACTTTTCCTCCTTGTTTTTCTTCTTGTGATGTTCGAGGACGAAACGATGGGAAAATTGGTTATCTAATTGTAAACGACCTGTTTAGTCATTTTGAGCAGTGAGTTTTAGTCTGTAATAACTGTCTGATCGACGGGACCCCACGACAGGACCGTCATGGGCACGACAGACGCCGAGGGTATCTCTTTCCAAAACACTAGAAATATCTGAAATATGGGTACTGCGTCGACTCGGTTGAACTACGCAACGAAATGGGCAGGGACGGACCGTCACAGGCATGACGGGCCGTCACAGACCCATTAGTGAAATGTAGTTCTTGAGCTGGTGACGGAGCAGCAGGACGGACCATCGTAAGGCACGACGGGAGTCACAGACTGCTAACCTGACGGGTGGTCGGATTTCTGTTAAATGTTTTAAGGGCGTTTCGGACTATTCCTGATTATATTATAAAGTTAGTGGGTTAATATAAATGCCTTTAATTCAATTACTGGAGGGTTAAAGGAGATAACTTGAAAATGAATTAGTGGGTTACTTGTTATCCTTTATAACTTAATTATATGCTAATTAGGATACAACAGAACAAAGGGTTGAATAAGAAAATAGAAAGAAAGAGTGAGAGGGAGAAGAAACGACTCGATCAGGGAAGGAGACGAAAGAGAGAAAGCAAAGCATTGAAAAGTAGATTCTGATCACGAATTCTTTGCGGGTTGGAGTTAGGTTATGGCATTGTTATTTCATAGTACTTTAGTAGCGAATGATATGTATTAGGTAAGTATTGTAAACCCTTCCGACATGCTTAATTGTGTGCTGGCCTGATAGTGTGATTATTAATTGTGATAAATAAGCATGATAGGCTGTGAATCTTAAAAATCTTAAACCTCTTTGTTAATGATGATGCTTGGTATAAAAGAAGGCTTGATGAACTAAAAGGATGAGGTAAGGATCGGGTGTCACGAACGACACGGGTATTAGGGGGATCGGGTGTCACGAACCAACACATAGTATTTAGGATCGGGTGTCACGAACCGACACGAGTATTAGGGGATCGGGTGTGTCACGAACCGGACACGTAGGTTATTATGGGGAATCGGGTTTGTCACGAACTACACATAATTTAGGGGATCGGGTTTTCGTCACAAAACCGACAGGCAGATATTAAGTATTAGTGGATCGGGGTGTTTCTCACGAACTGAACACGTAGTTATTGGGGAGTCGGGTTGTCATGAACCGACACGTAGTATTAGGGGGATCGGAGTGTCACGTTCCGACACAAGAGGAATAAAGAGACTGAATCTTTAAATGATTAATATACTCAAATTTACTGAACATCATTTCCCAGAATGAGTAGGGTATGAGGCTTGAGTCCTACGGGGGTTTACTTGCGTTATATCAATGCTTCCTGTACTTGTTGTTGCTAGCCGGTTGAGTGAATTGTAGTTTATTTTGGATATATCTGATATATATTGCTTTTCTATTTTTGAGTTGGACGATGATACCTAACTCAGTACTTGTGTTTGTCTGACCCCTACTGTATGTTGTCTTTTGTTAATTGTGGAGTGCCAAGCCAAGTTACCGTCGTCTTAAACGAAACCGACCAACTTCTAGCCAGTTCTTCATCACGTCAGATCAGCATTTCAGGGTGAGCTATGTTCTATCTTGGACTGGATCTTCTCTTCCGTCTGATGACTTGAAGTTCCTGGCAGGACTGTTGTTTAATTATTTAGCTTCTTAGATACTCTTAAGACTTAGTAATTGGGATAGATGTTCTTGTGCGTGATGGCATCCAGATTTTTGGGATGATAAGGATGATTAATTAAGTGTTTGAGTTTTTTTGAAAGTATTATCACTTCATTAATGAGTTTAGTCTTCCGCATATTTTTGTTTATTATGGTAAATGATTGGGTTTAGTTTAGAGTAGTTGGTTCGCTCACATAGGAGGATAAGTGTGGGTGCCACTCGCGGCTCATTTTGGGTCGTGACAGTGTGATGTTGGTAACTTAATGAAATGATTAGAAATTGATTTTTACGTTTCGTTTAAAGAACGGCCATTACGCCCAAAAACTAGTGACTTATAGTGAAGTTTTGGAGTGTAGTTCGAAGATTGAAATCAAGGTCAATAGTTATTATACTTAGAATATCATATTTCGAGGTTAAATGCTTGGGTGCAACTCTCCAAAGGACCACCCAAAGGGGTCCTTGAGGAAGACCCTAAGCGTAACACGAAGACCCAGTTGAATCAAGAGAGCTCACCAGAAGGTTGTGACCTACGGATAGAGGTCACTCCCCGTAGATCAATCCAGAATTTGTGGATGGCCTCCGTGGGTTAGGAAACCAAATGTCCTCTCTCTAACTAAAATCACGGACAGGCGTAGAACTTGCAGCCCTATCCACGGTCCAGGATGGTGGCTGTGTGTCGTGGCCTGTGTTGTTGTCAAGTTTCTGCCAAGCCAAGGGTTCTTTGGTAAATTTCTCCTTTGGATAATTAGATACATGTACGGTTATTTTACGTGTTTTTAGGTATTTTAAGAGTATTAAAACATTTAAAAAGTATTTTTGACTTTATTAATATCAAAACACCAAAGTTAGAAACCTCTCTTACCCAAAACTCTCTCTTAAGGAAAAATCCATAAGAGATCAAGAACTCAAGGTTCTAGGGTAAATTTGTTGAATTTTTCAATACAGTTTGTGGGCATTATTCACGTATAAGGTATGGTGATCCTTCATCAAAGATTAATTTTCCACCGAAACAGTCAGTTTAAAACATATTTAAATGCTTTTAAATGATAAAAAATCCTACATTCTAATCTAAGCATGAGTTCACTGGTAAAACATTTATATTAATGAATTAAAGTTTTATTGAATATCTTAAGTTGATTTTATGTGGAATTCCTTCTAGAATAATGTCTTCCTCTAAAATTGTAAATTGAATGGAAATTGGTAGATTGTGAATGTACATTGAATATCATGTGATAATATGAAGCTGGTTTATGAATTTTTGTCATTAACTATGTATTATGATGGAGAATTATTGTTATATTGAGGTATTGATGCTTTTGTGTGTTAGTGAGTTGGAAACAAAGGCCTTGAAGGCATGTTGTGATCAGTCTATTGTCGAATTGCTTATATTAATGATGGAATTGGTTATGAATTATTTCAATATTCTTATATATTGTAGTATATTTGATATAAGAGTTAAGATCTATTCTTATTGAGATGTAATTTTCAAATATTTATGTGTGATCCACTTACTGTGGAGGTGCTTACTTGATATCTATATGAATGTGAATCTAATGAAATAGAGGTTGATTATGTCTTGAAGGTCTTGTACATACGATTCACATTTTATATTGATGATCATGTATAGAATGTGAATTTTTTTGATTGAAAGTATACTTTCTCTAAATACTCTTGTACTGATAGGCTTAGGCATCTTTTTCTTGTATAAATGAATGAAAAGGTGAATGTGTTGTGAATTGGTAGGCTAAAGCATCCTTTTCTAGACTAGTGAATGTACTTTGACTTAATTTATAAATGGTCATTATTTTGTAGACCTACAGTTTCTTGCCGTGTCTTTCTTGAATGAGTTAATGTCTAGGTTGGTAGAGCTAATATTGGTAGCCTCCCCATGAAAGACTTATAAGGTATTTTAGACCATGTCTTGAACTGATAGACCTAAATTTTGTGGCCCTTCATGATTAGTCTAGAACCCTAGGTGAATGTAGCACCTTGAAGTGGTCGACCTAATGGTTGTAGCCTCCTTTTTTGTGAGATGATTAACCTAGGATTGGTAGAGCTATGGTGGTAGCTTTTTTTGTGTGAGATTATTAACCTAGGATTGGTAGACCTAATGGTGATAGCCATCCTCCTAAGGAAGATAAATGAAGCTATACTCTATACATTGAGTCGGTAGACCTAATGGTGGTGGCCCTTCATGTGTATGTGCATTGGGTTAGGCGGCCTAATTTTGGTAGACCACTCAATCACACATATATATTTTTAATGCAAATACTCTATGACAACTAAGGCTAAGCACCGAGTGGATATGTTTAATATGATGTCTCTTCCCAATGTTAGGCTAGAGTTCAATGAACATATTTGGATATCCCCTAAACTATGTTCCTATATAGGATGCGTACTAGTTCTACCATTTTGAAGGAGAAAACCACTTTACATATGGGGATAGAATACCAGATTCCATGTCTAGCTTGCATGGTCTATCTATGGTTATGGTTAACTGTAATGGCCTATTCCCATTCTTGTGGAATGGCACTTGTAGGGTAGTTACTTGATAGGGTTTTACAAGGGTATGTGTGTTAGTATTGATGCTATTACATAAGACACGAGTAGGATTTGATAGGGCTGGAGTGAGTTCTTAAAGGTATTTTCTTAACTCCTTTAAGCAATTCCTCTCAAATTATTTATGATGCCGTGACTTATTGTCTTTATAATGTGAAGCATGTCTCCTGTTGATGCCAAGGAATTATTTAAGCATGTCGTGTCGAAAATGTACCGGTCTTCTCGAAATGTATGTAACCTTGCCCCACCTTTAATGCTGCGGCCTGACGGAGGTAGTTATGGGCTTCCCACATATATGTCATACTTAAAGGGTGGTTCTGTTTAGGGTAACTTTAGATATAGAGACCCTAAAATGATTTGAAAGATCTTCTTAATGTATGGTATGTGCTTATGATTTAATGTGGGTTTAGGGTAAGTAGGGACTATTTGAGGAGCAGGTGAAAGTTAAAGGTAATGGGTTTGATGAGATGTTTGTGATTTATATGTTGGCTCTCACTTAGACTATGTCTTTAATCTTTAATGTTTCAAAATTCATTAAGTTTTACAAAAGAATTAAAGCATGACTGTCAACAAAAATTCCCTTTCAACACGTTTTTGTGTGGTCTTCATACTTAGTGGTTAATTGTGCTAAGGACATTTTCTTCATGTATTTACTACTAAGTTGTAGGATTAGATTTACATGTGATTCTCTAGTTGAAGGCTTTTGAAATTTCTATTGTCCAATAATCGGATGTAGTAATATGTAGTAATGTATTCGAGGACACGAACTTCTTATGTTTCCTTTGATGTAATAAACTATTACTAGTTTCTTTTTTAAGTGAGGTTTTTCCCTATGATGTTGGATGTGCTGCTAAGAATGGTTATATTGAGACTTAGTATTTCGTTTCTTATAAAAGAGTTTGTGGATTTGGGGATTCATTTGTTTAGAAAGGTTTGATTCAAGCTATTTAGTGCATGTTTGATGAATGAATGGTAAGAGGCTTGTAAAAAAACCCTACTAGGTCAAGTACGTTGTTCCATGACTTGGAGGTGCTATCAAGTCGTGACAAACTTGATATCAGAGAATAATGTTCAAACATTTTAATCTCCCTTCCAGCCAATCCTAAACTTCCGCTTTTGGGAATGGTTTTGTTTTTTTAGGTTTATGTCTCACTTGCAGTGTCTAGTAGAGTCTTATTCATCCGTGAGAGTTACAATACATCTACAAGTGAGAGTCTATAGGACGATAGAAATGTACATTTTTTTCATTATTCCTGAAGTCGTGACTTAGACTGGAGAGTGCTAATAGTGTTTTTTCTTATCCTTGTGTTTTTAATTTATAGGATATTAAGCGAGGGGAAAGACCGTCAAGGTGAGTAGTGAAAGAGAGATTGTGATGAAGGGATTCCCCTCCCCAAGGTATAATCAAGTGAATGAGGTTTGGTGGTTTTCTGGATCTGACTAATCAAGAGATTAGGCGGTTTTCCTAACTTTGGCGCAAGGTATGATGGACAAACTGGGTAGAATATGGGGCCTAGGATAATGCTAATGAGGGGAGTCAATATGACCTCTAGATTTGAGAGCTTGTGAGGATGAAATCCTATTTTTCTTGGCTCTAAAGTGGGAGAAGATCCCCAGAGTTCTTGGATGAAATTTATAACATAGTTGATGCTACGGGATTCACCTCTAAAAAATAGGTGGAGTTGGTTTCCTATCAATTGATAAATGTTTCTCAAATTTGGTTTACTCAATGGAAGACTAATAGGACTATAGGGAGCGGGTCCTATAGAATTGGATGAGTTCAAGAAGGAATTTCTTAGTAGGTACTGTCTTGAGAAGAGAAGAGTTAGAGTGAGAGTTTATAAAAACCTTAGGCAAGGAGATAAATGTTGAGGAATATTCCTTGAAGTTTACCCAATTTGCTATGTATGTACCATTCTTGGTGTCTAACCCTAGCGATGACACGAGTATGTTTGTTACAAGGAAGAGTGTCGTACATTGATTCTCCATGATGTTATGAACATATCTATACTTGTTATGTATGCTCAATCTATTAAGGTGTCTAAAACTAAAATGATGAGTATGGATGTGAAGAAGGGTAGATCCAATGAGAAAGATCAACCTAGGTTAAATAAGAGAGCTCCCATATAGAAAAAAATTTACTTGCTCCTAAAGGTCACCAAACATGGAGGTGGTGGATTCTTCCGAGGTGCTAACCTACTTGGCCCCATTATTGAAAGGAAATATTTGAGGAAGCGTCTAGCCGTAGTACTAGTGGTGCTGTTGGTTGTGGAAAAAAATGATATAACCAAGTGAAAGATTTCCAAACTCTTACAGCTAGGAGAAAGGGATGCCAAACACGCTCTTTAATGGCCGAAATCTTGATGCTCAAAAGAAGACGTTCTAGGCAACTTAGAAAGCTAAAAGAGGGTAAGGGATATATTTTAATAAAGTTATGGTGGTAAGTTATAGTTCTTCTTTCTATGTGTACTTGATACTTCTGTTATGGTTTTCTTTAGGTGGTTTTCCTTATGTGGGTGATGATATGATGAATAGTAGTTGTGAGAGATCCTTACCCTTATTTCTTCCTCCCTTGTATTCTTAATTGGATTTAGAATAGAGCTTTCTTGTAACTTCCGTATGATTTAGAGGTATGAGCATTAATGAGTTTTCCAGTCTTCTTCAGTTATGCATGTAATGTTTTAGTTTAATTTTTGTTTTTTAATGAGAAAAAAGAATGAGTTCCTCCTGATTAGTATGCATCTAGTGTGTTTGCTTAAATGATTTATGAGGTTCAATGTGAAACATGCCAAATTGTGTTATTAAAAGAGTTTCATATTGGCACTGATGTTGTAATCAGCATATGTGATTGGAGAACAAAGTCTCGCCAATGAAAATAAAAATATGAAGGTTGATGGCATGCTGAAGTTTATAGATGTAGTTCCCTACTTATGGTATGGCTTAGCTTTTGATGTAGAGATGAGTTTCCTCCTATCCTAGTTGTGTTCTTTTAATATGATTTTGCATGCTGGTTGTGGGCTGCTCGTCTAGGTAAGGTGTTTATTAAATTGGTCATTCGAGGAAGAATATTCCGGTAGTGGGGGTTTATTGTATATGAACGTTAAATGAAATAGGAAAAGAAACTAGAGGCCTCATATGGTGTCTGTGATGTTGGTAATAACTTGAGTAAAATGATAGGAATGGATTTTAAGTTTAGCTTAAATTTTTTTGAGTCGAACGTCCAAAGAACGGAACCATGAGGTCTAGAAACTAATCCTTCGAAACTAATGTGTTTTGTAGTGTAGTGACTTGTAGTGGAGTTTTGGAGTGTTGTTTAAGGTAAAATAAAGATAAAATTTCCTTCACTTAAAAATACCAGGTTGATGGGTTAAAACCTTTTGGGTAAGGACTCCTGTCACGACCCAAAAACCGAAGCCGCGAACTGGCAGCCCGCGGACTGGCACCACTTTCCCTCCTATGTGAAGCGAACCAACCAATCTGAAACCTTATCATTTCAATTGAAATCAAACTAAAGCAATGCGGAAGACTTAAACTCATAAATAAAGGGACAATTCAATAACTTCTGAAAATTCAACATCTATTAATTCCCCAAAAATCGGGAAGTCATCACCACCAAAGAACCTCTATGATCAATTACTAAATAAGGAGATTTCTAAGAAGCTAAAATAATAAAAAGCTAGTCTATGCGAAACTTCAAAGGCACAAGATATTGGAGGAAGGAGATCTCCAGGTCCAAGCTAGAAGATTAGCTCCCCTGAAGATCGGTGGTGACGGAAGGACTGGGCTTGAATACTGTTGGTCGAAGATGACGGCAAGTTTGCTGCCTCCACAAATAAAATAAAACAAAAGGAAAACATTAAAAGTAGGGGGTGTCAGTAAACCACAAGTACTGAGTAGGTTCATCGGGCCAAACTCAAAATAGAAACAAATATCTCAGATAACATTATAAAAGTAACTAATATTTCTTAACAGTGATAGAACAAGTACAAAAACATCAGTGATAATATCACCGCGATTCAATCTCTATGGGACTCAAGGCTCCATGCCATACTATTTGGGAAAGATTACATGTCTTTAGATTGAGTATATTAGGATCTTTCAAGATTTATTATCTTATTCCTATTGTGTCGGTACGTGACACTCCGATCCCCTATAATATGTGTCGGAACGTGACACTCCGAATCCCCATTAAAGGTGTGTCGGACGTGACACTCCGATCCCCTACATTTACGGGTCGGTTCGGTGACACCCGTCCCCTAATTCTATGTGTCGGTACGTGACACTCCGATCCCCTACATCTACGTGTCGGTTCGGACACCGTCCACTAATTCTATGTGTCGGTACGTGGGACACTCGATCCCCTAAATTCTCATTCTATTAATCATCAGCCTCTTTTATACCAAAAGGCGTCATAATCTCAATCACTTTACAGTTCATCAAGGCCTTCTTTATACCAAGGCATAATCATTAACAAGAGATTCGGTTGATTATCAAGATTGGGGATTTCAATAGCTTCATCATGCTTTGTTTTTCTATCACAATGCATATAATAAAATCACATCATGCATACACCCCACAATTAAGCATAAAGAAGAACTCATAACTTACCCAACACATATCATTCGCCTATTAAAGAGTTTACTACGATAGTGTAAAAACCATAACCTACCTCCATCAAAGAATGCGTGATCAAAGCAAGAAATCCTCAATTTCTTGTTCTTGTTGCTCATCTTCGTTCCTCTCTTCTCTCTACTCGTTCTCCTCTCTTTTTCTTTTCTGTCTTTTGTTCTTGCTATTTTTCTATTCAAACCCTATTTCCTTTTACCCTAATTAGATGTATTAAGAATGAAAAAGATGGAAATATAAACCATAATTAAACTTAAGTTACCTCTTTTAACCCCAGTAATTAGAATTATTAACATTGACCCTTGTTGCCCTCCCTAACTTTATAAATTAAAGCAGGGAATAGTCAAAAACGTCCCCTTAAACGTGTAAAGAAATCCGAACCTAACTGGGATTGCGTTAGCCCGATGGGAGGGACGTCGCGGCCCCCCCCTGCGATGTCCGTATCCAGCTGTCAGTCGCATGCAACAGAGACTTGGTTTTAAGTGGGATGGCTGTGCTGTGACGGGCCGTTCGAGCCTGCGACGGTCCGTCTGCCACTCCGTCACGAAGTTCAGAGAGTCGATTTTCAGTACCCATTTCAGATTTTCAAGTGTTTGAACGCACCCTTCACGACGGTCGTCGTTCCCTTTGACGGTCCGTCGTGGCTCCGTCACCTCTGCCAGTTTTTCCAGAATAAAATCTGTTTGCTCAAAACACTAAAACAGGTCGTACAATAGATACAATAACCATCATTCGTTCCTCGAACGATCTGAGAGACAAACAAGGGCGAAAAAGGAATACCTGAATCTGTAAACAGTGTGGGTATCTTTCTCGAATATTCTGCCTCCTTCCCAAGGGCTTCTCAACGGTCGTTCTTCCATTGAAACTTTGATAGATGCAATTCCTCCCTTGGACTCAACTTGCGAATCTTCTATCTAAAATAGCAAAACAGGCTCCTCCTCATTAAGAAAAATTCTCATCACGCAAACTGAATCCCAACGGATAATGTAATTCCTATCCCCATGGTATCTTTTCAACAGCGACACGTGAATACGGGATGTACTACGGACAGACCTGGAGGCAAAGGCTAACTCTTAAGCCACCTCCCCTACTCTCTTAAGTACTTCAAAGGACCAATGTACCTTGGACTAAGCTTTCCTCTCTTACCAAACCGAATCACCCCTTTCATTGGGAAACTTTAACAAGGATTGTTCACCCTCCATGGGAAAAAAAACTCTAAGTCTCTAAACCTTTCGAGCGCAATATCTTTTTGTGAATTTGCGCCGCTAGAAGCTTCTCTTGAAGAGATTTCACTTTTTCTATCGAATTCCCTCAAAGATCATACCCCAAGGTCTACTCGGAAATGCTATCAACAAAACCAACCAATGGGGACCTACATTTCTAACCATACAGTGCTTCAAATGAGCCATATCAAGGCTTGAGTGATAAGCTATTATTGTATGAAAATGAAAACTCGCTAAGGGTAAGACAGCTATCCCAATGGCCCACCGAATTCTATCACACAGCACGAAGCTTCGTCCAACACTTGAATCGTGCGCTCAGATCTGGGACCATCGGTCTGAGGATGGAACGCGGGGTACCTAAGGTCCCACCTAGATACCCCAATTCTGCATGCAAAATGTTTTTCCAAAACTTAGAAGTAAAGCTGCGTCCTCTTCTGATATGATGGACAGTGAACTCCATGCAAGCACCCCAAGAGAAAAAACAGTAGGAGAGGTAAAGTGTGGGGAAAATTGCTCTCTGCATTGTTAAGTCCACCTTAACCGGAAATGAAATGAGCAGACTTAGTTAATCTGTACCAATCACCCAAATGGAGTCGAACTGCAATGCTTGGAAGACCAACCACGAAAGTCCATTGATTCCTCCCATTTCCAATTCGGAGGGGAATGGGCCATTTATCTGAAAGTGTTCCTCCGGGCTTTGGTGTTCATACTTTACTTGTTTGAAGTTGGAAATTTGGCAATAAAATCCACAATATCAGCTTCATTCTCCTCCCCAGAAAGTGTTGCTTAGGTCACGTAATCTTGGTTGCGCCGGAATGTATCGAGAAACTTGAAACTATGGGGCCTCTGTCAGAATAGTGTTTGATCAAATCATCGACGCGGGGTACACATACCCTTCCCTTAATCCTCAAGACACCTTCCTTATCGATTTTCGCTTCTTTATCCTCTCCTTTGCCAAAACACTTATCTCGGAATACGGATCAATGTTTTCATCATTAACTGCTTTCCCGTAATCTTGTCAACGGAAGGAAGAGATCTTGGCGCTCCGACAACAAAGCTAAAAATCCTCCTTTCATTACTTCTAGTCTCATAAAGTCATTAGCGAGAGTTGAACTCCCTAGCCAATGGGCGGCTAGAGCTGGCCAAAGAGAGGCTAGACTTCCCATGCTGCCGCCTTTCTACTTAAGCAGCCGCTACAACATTCGCCTTCCGGATGGTTACAAAGAGTGATGTCGTAGTTTTTTTTTTTTTTGCCTTCAGTAGGTCCATCCATTCTCCTTGTCTCAAATTCAAAATCTCTCTGCGTGAAGACATACTAAGGACTACGATGATCAGTGTAGACCTCACACTTAAACCCATTATAAAAGTGTTCTCCATGTTAGTGCAAACTACCGCGGCCATTCCAAATCATGAGTGGATAGTTAACGTTCATGCATTTTTAGTTGTCTTGAAGCATAAGAATCCATTCTTCTCTTGCCATTAGCAATGCACCCAAAAACCCGAATAAAGATGCATTCACAATACACAATGACATTCTTGCCTTCACTGGCAAGGTTGAGAATTGGTGCAGTAGTCACAGATCTTGAGCTTCTTAAAGGCTTCCTCACAACTCGATCCGACCATACAAAAGGAACATTTGGCTTAGTCAAGTTCGTCAGTTGGGAAAGCAAGTAGAAGAGAATCCCTTGACAAATGGCTTGGTTAGTAGTAAGCTAACCAACAAAGATCCTTATTCTGACACATTAGTAGGTCTTCCCAATTAATCACTACTTCGATTTATTTTTTTTATTTTTTTAGAAGGATCCACCATATTACCCATCCTTAGAAAAGTTAGAAAAACCAGTGCCCCAAGAAGGACACTGGCATCTAGCCAAAAAACTCACCACTTAGAGAACTTGCATAAAAGCTTTTTCTCCCTCAACGTTTCCAATACCATCTCAAATGCTCCTCATGTTCCTTCTTAACACTTGGCAGTATATCAGTAATATCATCATTAATCGATCACAAAGAGATCTAGATATGGCTTAAAAAATCCAGTTCATCAAAATCTAATGAAAGCAAGCAGGGGAATTCGTTAAGACCAAAAGGACATCACTACAAATTCGTTAATGCCCATACCTGGTCCTTAAAAGTAGTCTTTGGCACAATCGTTGCCGAATTCAATTTGATCAGACGGATCTCAAGTCATCTTAGAGAAGACACAAGACCTGGTAACTGATCGAACACGTAATCAATGCGAGGAAGAGGATACTGTTCTTTATAGTTCCACCTTGCTTCAACTGCCCGCGGTAGGTCTATGCACATCGAAAACTCCCTCTTTCTTTTTACAAACAAAACCGGATGCACCCCAGGAGATGCACTTGCGTTAATAAAGCTTTGCACTCACAATCTTGAAGTTGGGCTGTTAACTCTTAACTACGCGGGGGGCCATTCTATAAGGGGGGTATAGAAATGGGCGTGTTTTTTTACCCGGTTCAAGATAATTACAGAAGTCAATATCCCTATCTGGGGCATTACCCGGAAGATCTGCAGGGGAAACATCAAGAAACTCAGGACCCACGAACAGACTCAATCGAAGGTTACTTGGGTAGTGTCCATCCTTGGATTGTGCCAGAAAGCTAAACACCCTTTACTAACCATTTTCTTAGACACGAAGAAAGGAAGATGATACGCACCGGATGGAAGTGTAGTCACCCTCCCACACTAACGGATCTGTCCCAGGCTTGGCTAACGTCACCGTTTTCATCGTTTAGCATTAC
The DNA here is from genome assembly GCA_027704765.1 of Solanum habrochaites. Lineage (NCBI taxonomy): Eukaryota > Viridiplantae > Streptophyta > Magnoliopsida > Solanales > Solanaceae > Solanum > Solanum habrochaites. The sequence goes on along the minus strand of JAKWJA010002489.1, from coordinate 61,940,871 downwards.
AATCCAAAGATCGCGAAATTGCGGAGAGCCAAGTGATACCAGAAAAGTGATTACCCAGAATTACAATCAAAATCAAACCATCCTAAGATAACCCAAAATCTAATAAGTGGTACTCCCACAAAGTTCACCAAACACGACTTATATACCTTTTCAACGTACCAACAGACTCACCCACCGGAGTAGAAACAACGAATAGGCGTATCAAGTAATTCACAATGTAAATTTAGACCATTAGCAAAATGGAGGAATATACATTAAGAAAAATGTGATACAGGATCAAACAAATACGGAAGCCATGAATCACAACCGAAAGATTACTTGGATGGACAGCATCAGATGTCTCCGCTCTCTGATCTCCCAGGCGAAAGCATTAACAATGGGCCCTTCCGTTTCAGTTGTTTGCCGTTGCCCCTACCTGTTGTGATGTAGGTGGCATCCATTTGGCCCATCATCCGGCAGTTTTGGTGACCACCAATTACCTCGACCACCCACGTCCTCCGGAAGAACGGCTCCTACCATGACCACCTCTGCCTTCTGCTATTGGGGTCTATTTACTCTGTTTGTTTTTGACAATCCTTCTAATAGTCAGTCTCCCAAATCCATAACACTCTCTGGAGTCGGGCATGGGTGCCACAGAGAAAGTGTGACCGGTCTGAAGGTGGACCCCCAACCACAGGCTGTATGAAGACTGAATGGGTCGAATGAAGTAACCTCTCGGAACCTTGTCCTTAGATTAAGAACCATTAAAAACTACCCCTTTTCGAACCCTCTTTGATGTCGTGCCGTGGTGCGGTGAATTCATCTGGCTTCACTCCTCCCACCTATACCACGAAAGTCACCACTTCTTGGAAGGATTTTGCCGTATCGCTGAGCCGCGACATGTAAGGCTGAATGAAATTCGCCTATCTATTCTATCTCAACCCCTCACAAAACGGCGAATCGACTTGTGGACTGAAACATAGTGGGGTGGGCCATATCTGGATACGTGCACGAACGAAACTTAGCAATCATATGCATTGACAGACATCCTACTTCTCTAGGCCTCAAAGAACTCGGCTCTTTTCCTCATCTCTCAAGGTCCGGGGAATCCAGGGGAATATATTTCTCCAAACAAGCTAGGAATGAGGGCCCAAAGTCATAGGTGGTGCATCTGTTGGTTGGACACTCAACATGTGACCGCCACACAGTTTTGGCGTTCCCTTGAAACTGGTAACTTCACCGAACTCAACACCCAACAGTTCTATATACCCATCTTGTGTAGTAGCTTCATCAGTCAACCAAAAATCGTAAAGCATCCTCAGATTCTGCACCTTGAAGACTAGGGTTTCAATAATTTCAAGAACTTACTGAAAAGTTCATGTGATCATTTTTTCATTTTCGGCCCAGTAGTCAGGAGTGGAAGTGGAAAACCGTTGGCCTAGGTCCAATGAGGATCCATACGAGGGGCCCATAGTGGCTGCATGTCGTACCCTCTGAAACCCGGAGGTTTGTGCAGAAAACATTGGGGGTGCCTGACCCTGATCAGACAAACCCACTAAAGATAAGCGAAGCACCTGAGTTGATCATCTCTGGGGTAGGTTGGGGTGGCATTTCTAGTTCGTACTTGTCATTCTACCCCATCCTTCCCCTTTCTCGTATTACTTCTTCAGTCGGTGGAGGAGTCACCGACCTAGTACCAGATGGGCTAAGGTGTTCGTCTCTTCCCCTAGAGGAATCCTCCCACGACCTCTACCCGCGGCCTCTTGACCACTGTTCCAATTCGAGCTACAGCCTTAGTGGCGTGGGATCAAGCATGCATCGTTCTTGCTGTGTTGATGTTGGGTAGTCGGCTCTGTCTCACCATCTCGAAATAGAGTGAGGATGGTCAGATACCAATTTGTATCACCCTAGATAAACCAATGGATCCAAGTAATAGCACGAAAGAAAGAAAGAAAGAGAATGTGAATTTCCTTAAAGTCTTATAGGCCTCTCAAAGAAAAGTAAAGGCGTCCCCCGACCGTTCCTTAAGACTCTTACTAGGGACCATGTTCTTGTGTGATGAGACCAAACGAAAACCCTAATGCTCTGATACCCAAGTTTGTCACGACCCAAAAACCGAGGCCGCGGACTGGCACCAAATTTACCCTCCTATGTGAGCGAACTACCAATCTGAAGACCCTTATCATTTCAATTTAAATAATCAACATAAAGCAATGAGGACGGAGACTAAGGACTTAAACTCATAAAAAAAAAGGACAATTTCAAATAACTTCTAAAATTCAACATCTATTAATTCCCCAAAAAATCTGGAAAGTCATCACCACAAGACCATCTATGTCAATTAATAAAACTAAGAGCTATTATAAGAAAAGCTAAAATAATAAAAGATAAGGTCTATGCCGAAAAAACTTCAAGGCCATCAAGACTATGAGGAGGAGATCCAGTCCAAGCTAGAAGATTAGCTCACCAGAAGATCTGGTGGTGGACGAAGACTGGCTTGAACTACTGTGGAGTCGAAGATGAAGGCAAGGTTGCTGCACCCACAAATAAAACAAAAGGCAAAACATAAAGTAGGGGGGGTCAGTACACCACAAGTACTGAGTAGGTATCATTCGGCCAACTCAAAATAGAAAACAATATATCTCAGATAACATCATCATAAATATACTTAATATTCTTAACATGGATAGAACAAGTACAAACTCATTATAATATTTCACCGATCATATCTATGAGGACCAAGCCCTCCATGCCATCTTATTAGGATACATGTTCTTTAGGATTGAGTATATTAGTGTTATTCGTTGTTGGTTCAGATTTCCATTATCTTTTATTTGTGTGTGCTGTGGTCGGTACCGTTGACACTTCCGATCGCACTATAATGACTACTATGTGGTCGGAAAGTGATCACTTCGATCCCATAAATGCCAAATGCGTGTGGTACGTGACACTCCGATCCCCATACATCTACGTGTCGGTTCGTGGACACCCTCCCACTAATCTATGTGCGGTACGTGGGACACTCCGATGCCCCTACATTATGTGTCGGTTCGGACCACACGTCCCACTAATTCGATGTGTCGGTACGTGACCACTCCGGATCCCCTAATTCATTCTATTAATTCATCAAGCCTTCTTTTATACAAAGGCGTTCATCATCTCATTCACCTTTAGTTCTCAAGCCTTCTTTTATACAAGGCATCACCATTAACACAGAGATTAGGTTGATATAAAGATTTGGGATTCAATAGCTCATGCTGCTTATTCATCACAATATATATATAAAATCACCTCATGCATAACACAATTAAGCACATTAAAGAAGGACTCTATAATACTACCCAACACAATCATTCGATATTAAGAGTTTACCACGACTAGTGTAAAACCATAACCTACCTCCACCGAAGAATCGGTGATCAATCAAAACAACAAATTCCTCAATTTCTTGGTGTCCTCTGCGGTCCTCGCTCTCTCTACTCGTGTGCTCGCTTTTGTTCTGTCTGGTCTTTGGTCTTTTATTTTTAGTATTCAAACCCTCTTTCTTTACCCCTAATTAGTATGTAATTAAGAATGGAAAGTGGAAATAATAACACACTAATTAACTTAGGTAACCTCTTTTAACCCCCAAGTAATTAGGACTATTAACATTAACCCTCTAATTTATATTAAAGCAGGGAATAGTCAAAAAAGTCCCTTAAAACGTGTTAAAGAAAATCCGACCCGAACTGGGATGCGTAGCTCGTGACGGGGCCCGCCGTCGCGCCTGCGACGGGCCGTCTGCTGTCCGTCGCATGCAAACAGAGAACTTGTTTAAGTGGATGGCCTGTGACGGGGCACGATCCGCGCCTGCGGACGGTCCGTCCTGACCAACTTCCTTCACGACGTTCAGAGAGTCGATTTCAGTAGGCCCAATTTATAAATTTTTAAGTTGTTTTGAAAAGACACCTCCACACGAGTCCGTCGTGCTCGTGACGGGTCCGTAGGTGGCATCCGGTCACCTCTGCCAGTTTTTCCAGAATAAAATCTGTTGCCTAAAACGACTAAACAGGTCGTTACAACTCCCCAAAGAAACACCCTAACAGATCCTTGAGGAATACCCTAAGTCTAACCCCAAGACCCCCTTGAATCAAGAGAGTTCCCCAAAAGATGGTGACCTATATATGGAGTTCACGCCCTGTAGGTCCATCCACTCTTCATGGATGACTTCCGTAGGTCAGGCCACTAAATGGCAACTCTCTGACAAAAAAACCATGAACATGTCCAATCCACGGTCCGTGGATGTTGGTCATGAGTTGTGACTTGTGTTGTTTTCAATTTTCGCCCAAGCCAAGGGTTGTTTGTTAAATTTTTCCCTTGTCAAATTCAATACATGAATGGTTATTTTAAGTGTATTAGGTATTTTAAGATTCACTACAAGAAAAATCACTTTTAACGAGGGGGAATTTGGTCGTTAAAGGTCCAATTCTAGTTTCTTAATAATCTATAACGACCTGTGAAAGTTTGGTAGTCACTGGTCGCTAAAAGTTCCGTCATTAAAAAATAACGACTTGATTCAAATTCAGTCGTTAAAGAACTTTTACGACAATAAGGACTCCGGTCGTTATTTATCTTTTTAGTGACCAACATTTCCTTTCGCTAATTATCATACTGCTTGTTAATAATATAAGATCACAATAGTAAATTAGTTTGTTTTCTGTTCTTTTTAGCGACCAACATTTCCTTTCGCTAATTATCATACTTCTTGTTGATAATATTAGATCACAATAGTAAATTAGTTTGTTGTAGTTCTTCTTTCGAGAGAACACTACATTGTTAATTATTTGTAATCTTCCAACCCCAAAAAAATCAATTAACATATGATTAATATTGTAAATATGTATTAAAATTATAGAAGAATCTTAAAATAAATATCAATATATTCTTATAAAATTCGTTGTAAATTACAAACAACTAAATAGTTATATGACCAAAAGGATATCTATAAAAATTACAGCATTTATTCCATACCTTACAAAATATAAATTTGTGTCTTAGTGAAACATCTTTAATAATCAAACGAATAAGGGAATAAGTAGACTCTTTGATCTTCAAACTGTTTCTATGATATTTTTAGCTTTTGATACTTATTCCTGCACTTTATTCTTGTAGGTTCTCAAGACACCGAACGAATTCTGATCTGTTAAAACAATAAGTCATGTTAGTCTAGTAATAGATGCTACTTTTTTTTTTGCAAAAACTATAATTAACCAACATGAATAAGTTAAAATGCAACAAACTATGAAGAAACAATAAATTTTATTCAAAAGAAAAACTTACTATAAATTGAAAATCGAATTTCCCAAAAGAAGGGGTTTTCTTTCTACCTTAACAAATAGGGAGGGATAAGAAAAATTGAAAATTGAAGATAATTTGTAATATGTTTGATAGTTATAGATTCACACCCTGGCACTAAGTTATAGGTTTCTTGCCCCAAAAATGAATATGTGACAAACAATAAAAAAGAGATGAACAAAAAACTTAATTAGGTACTTAACATAAAGCAATTAATGAGGATTATAGTTTGAAAGAATAGCGGGTCTTCACACACTACAAAGAAAATTTTCTTTTTATTTCGGTATTGCCAAGAAGTTAAAAGCGAACATATATTTAGTCCTAAATTATTAACCATCTCATGTAAAAGTTTTTTTGGTAGTTAGGGAATATGACGCACCAATTCAACATGTATAGAAGTAAGAGTAAGTAGGGATCCTATATTGAATAGTCGCACTACCACCACCATCAAGAACAGTATTCAATTGGCCTGACCTATGAAAAGATAGATCTCTCATATTAGAACATGAGAAATGTACAACAAATATAATGTACAAAAACAAATACCTAGTAAAAATATCCAAAGTAGAGTCTACGAATGCGTGATAATACACATACTTTTCGTACTCCTTGGGAGTACAATGCTATTTATGAAAAGCTTCAGCTCAAGTAGAAACAAATTCAAGTAAACAAGAAAACCATGAGCTAAATTCATATAATTTGCTAAAATAGAACACAAGTAAAACAAAATAAAATCAAGTAATAATTAAATTAAATAACTATAGTATATCGAAACAAGATTTTTGCAAGACAACCTTAAAGAAAATAATGCAGTATATATACAGAACAAAATGACTTATAACTTAGGGCAAATTTTCTTTCAGGAAATTGAACACATGTCTATGAAACTTATAGAGAAGTGAACAGAGGACACATTGTAGGGTCCTTGAAAAACTTAACGAGAAAATAGAGTTTTGAAAAACTTACTAGACATTGTAAATACTTTTTCTAGACATTGGAAATATTTTTTTCTGGACATTTCTCTGAAAAACATTCTCTCCCCACAATTCCATATTTCTGATTCTTCTAAGTCAATGTAGTCATTAACATTTCACTCGAATTATTACGTTATTCCATGATTTATTGAAAAAGTTTCATAGTAGTTTTCCTTTTATAAAGAGGTGATAGTTTCATGCACAATCGTAAAGTCTCTGATAGTTATAGGTGCACTCTTTAAAAATCTTTTTCCAATTAATGGATTCCAATGCAAACCATAAGATGTCTTTGTAGTTAGCCTTAATATAATAACATTTAATACAAGATGACCTGATAGACTCATAAAATATAAGGTTGAAGCATTTATAATTTTCATTAGTCTTTTTATTGTTACGTTTCTTTAAAGAGGGATATTTGAAAAACTATAACCCAGGAAAAAGTGAAAGGAGTGAATGCTTCACCTGCAATGGAAGCAATAATGTTAGATCAAGTGAACAGGGAAAGATGATGCAAATTAAAATATTTTTTGATAGATAGAGTTATGGTAATTAAATTTTGGCATCAGTGAGGCATAAGAGGATCTTTCTACAAATCCTCAAAGCAAAAGATAGTAGAAATTTGGAGATCGGATGGTATGTGGCAAGTTTGCAAAATGCTAAAAATATTGTTGTTCTAAAATCCATGTCTTGGGCCAAAAACTGGTTATGCTGACAACTCCTTCACTAGCAAAGAGAAATGATGAGTGAAAAAATGCATTGGGTTGAGTTTGACGATTAACAATGGTAATGTAGTACTTAGGGGGGTATGACCTAAGAAAAAAAAGGGGCTTTTGTGAAACATCAATCCAAAAGGTTTATGACAAGAGATAATACTATAAAATAGGGTAAACGAGTTTCTGAGAAAAATAAGAGGGGCGTGGGAATTGTCAGTAAGCTCTTTCCACAGTGTGTTATTTTTAAGTAAAAGTGGATTTGTATATATTACAGTCTTATTGACTGTTGTTCTGAAAATGATGAAAGTGTGACGGGAACCACCAAATAATACTTCACACTATTGTCTCTAATCTTGATACAACCACAAAATTCATTTCGAATACGTTTTATCTTTTAGAAGATTAGTTTTGGACATTTACCTTTTAGAGGAAATTTATCTAGGCCACAGTAACAAAGAGACTGAAGCTTTGCAGTTAAGTTCGATGTCCAATGGTGTATGGAAGAGGAATTCACAGAGTTAGGCACTGAGTTGGAATATCTCATCATCTACATCATTTTGATCAACACATATACATACAACTTAAAGCTTAAATACATTGTTGAGAAGCTAATCATAAATCATACTCTACTCTTGGTATCCAGTATGTCATATCGTATTGCGTACAGAAAAAGACAAAGAAAACTGCGAACTCCTTTCTAAATGGCTTTACAAGTTTACTAGAACTTTATCACACTATCTCAAAACTACCTACACAAGGGGCTTTTGTTCGTTAATTTCTTTCAAAGGTAATTGCAAAGGATTGTTTTATAGGCTACTCATTTCCTTTAGCAAGATTATGTTGCAATCTTTTTTGTAAACGTTGAACAAGGATTCCAGGTCCTGACATGTCATGGTATACATATTTTCTACATAATTAACAATGGACACCCTTTTAGGATCGAATTCACGGCAACACACTAGATGAATGAAGACACAAGAACTTTCAAGAGAAGAGATGAGAGATCAGAAGAGAGAAAGAGAAAAGAAAACCCCAATTATTTTCGTGGTAAACAGCACCCAGTGAGTAAACTTCCAACGGGCGGTGAAGGTGTATATTTATATTAATAATTAGAGTATTTTTGGTTAAAAGAGAATTAAAATAGGAAAACATAAATAGAGAATAAATAGAAAACCTAATAAAATAGAGAATACAATAGGAAATCTAAATTAATCAGGCCTGGGGCGGTGTCCACTACTGAACAATTCTCCCACTTGGAGACTTGAACTCATGTCATCCCAAAAATACATTATCAAAAAAAAAATCTTATTCATTATCAACACTTTACGCACCGCAACATCTATAGCAACAACTACAAAAGTCAACGAGGTTGTAACATAACCTCAGTTTCCCAAGGAATCAAAACACATTTCGTCGAACATGTCTGCGGGTTTCTTTGGCAACCCTCTATCTTCTCCAAGCACATATCCACCATCCTCCACTGGCGCCCGAAGCAGTGAAAATCGTATCGCCTTCTGATGGCTTGATCTTCGAAATGATATAGACTGGATTTTTCACCAACTTTCTGGCACTCTGGCTATCTGAGTAAGAATATTCTAGCTCTGCTTCTTGCCCAATACTAAGATAATCTGCCAGCCATATCATTCTATTTCCCAAGCTTCAGCTATATCGCCACATACTAAGCTTTAAGGAGATGAAAGAGAACCACACTTTTGAAGTTTAGGGACATACAACTCACTGCTGTTCCACCCATGTTTAAAAATACCCGGATGTACTCTTGATATCGAGTCAACATACCCCACCATGATAGGCATCACAAACCCGGTAGAGTCACCTTGACGGACAAACAAAGGGAAGTACTGGAGGTAACCTCTAAATAATCTCAGAAGCACTTCACATGCTTCCCAAATCTCTTTCCCAGGGTTCACCATGTACCTGTCTAACAACTCCCACTGCATGTGTATATCAGGTCAAGTGCAGGACATAGATACATCAAACTATAACTGCTGACGCATAAGGACAACAAGTGCCATTGTGATCACGCCTCATCGGCAGAGTAGTTTTGGGATGGACTGCTCCTTTGGACAATTTAAAAGTTGAGTGCCAAGGGAGTAGTCAGTAGTTCTCGGTTTAGCAATTAACCCTGAATCTGCTCTAGCACCTTCTCAATGTCACTCCTAAGATAGATTAAATTTCCCAGCCGGATTCATCCCGAGAATCGGCATCCCCAAAAAGATGCTTTGCTGGACCCAAAATATGTCATCCAACGCTGATGGACAACCTTGTCTTAGATTGTTAATTCCCTCATACTAGATCTGGCAATCCCCCAAACCATATCATTCAACATACAAGAGTAGAAAGGACATAAGATATCAGGTGTATATCTTGAAGTACAACACACCCAGATCCTTTTCAGCTTTGAAGAATACACTCTTGGTCATGAAGGAGTCAAACTTCTTGTACCAACATGCCTGGTGCTTGTTTAGTCTGGTGCTTGCTTTAGTCCATACAAGCTGGTCCTGGTTGAGCTTGCACCACCATGTGTTCCTTGCTTGGAACCACAATCCTTCCGGTTGATGCATATAGATATCTTTGTCCAGATCTCCATGTAAAAAAACGGGTTGTTGTTTTTCATCCATTTTGCTCTAGATGCAAAATTTTCCGATGCAACCATACTCAAAAAAATTTGAATAAGGTTACTTCACAAACAGGAGAGAATAATTTAAGCATAATCAATACCTTCCTTTGTGAATATCCTTTTAACCACTAACCGATCCTCAACCTTCTTTTAGCCATCTGGCTCAGTCTGATTCTTAACACCCACTGGTTCAGCCAAAGTCTTTCCTGCAGGTAACTCAGTCACACACCCAATGTGGGTCGATTCTTTCAAGTGACCCTTCATCTATCATCCCGGCTTGCTCCACTCACCCCCACCCCCCCCTGCGCACCCCTCCCCCACAGAAGTCCTCCCCTATAGGGACCTCCTCAAAAGAACTACGGTTTCCCCTTGAATCATGTCAGAAATAGATTACTGAATGAAGGTGGAATACCTAAATCTGGTGCATTATGGATCTGGATGATCTCCTAACACTGCTCGTTGTAACTTGCTCCACTTAAGATTCCAGTAGGAGGTTGTTGAGTATCAGCTTCGACCATCTCTGGGGTTTACTATTCGCAAACACACCTGCACAACTCCACTGGTTTTGTAATCTCTCGAAAACCTTCTTGATCTCTTGTTGTCCTTGTACGGGACAGATCATCAAATTTCACATCACAATGTCTCGGGATTATTTCTATTCTTGTGCATCCCCAACATCCAAAACATGTAACCAAACAACAGAACCATATTCCTATGAAGTAGACTGCATAGCATTGGCATTCAAGCTTGTCTCTCTTTTCTTGATCACATGGAAACAGAAGCAGTGCACAACCAAAAGTCCTCAAGTGTGAGTACTTGGAGTTCTTTTCCTATCCACACTTCCTCCTGGAATCTTGAAAACCCTAAAGGGAACGATGGTCCCCTGGTTTATCAAGTAGCAACTGTTTGCTCACATCATCTGCCCAAAAAGTGTTGTGGCAGCCCACATGTATCCCTGATATCCTTGCACGCTCATTCAATGTTTGTTCCTCTCAGAAATTTCCAATGCTGCCTTGCCTTACCAGGGAATGTTCTCATCAATATGATCCCTCAGCTGCACAAAGAATGCCTTTGAACTCTTGGATTTGATTACTCTCCTCCATTGTCAGAACCTTAGGCATTCTGGACTTTCGAACAGGTCTGATCTCAACTTCAGCTTCCACTTCTTGAAAGTTTCAAAACACATCGGGACTTATGCTTCAAAGAAGTAAAACCCATTACCTTCATGCTGAAATCATCAATGACATGGTCACATGGAATCGGATCCTCCAAGTATAATACTGGGGATTGGTTCCCCAAACATCTCTATGGAACAATTTCCAAACCGCACTTTCTTGGCTCTCTAGGAGTCTTTGTGAAGCTTACTCTTTTCTGTTTGGCCCATAACAAGCTCTGGAAACGGGGAACCATATCAACAGACTTCCGACCCTCAATGCTCTTTGGAAACCAGCATCTCATACTTTAGTATCATGTGTCCAAGTCTGTTGGTGCCACAGAACCGAAACCGGAAAGCACCTTCAGCCAAAACAACAGCATGTTTAAACCCGGCAGTGGTGTACAAGGTTCGACGATGGAATTGCCACGAAATAATACCATAGCACCCTTTCACGATCTTTCACGAAACCTTTCCCAAACTGTGGCTTGCATAATCACGTGCTAATTACCAACTGACAACAGAGATCAGATTTCTTAGTTGACCCAGGGAATATTTCTGGACATCCTCTAAAGGTCCATGTGGTTTTCCCGGAGTGGTCTTTAAGCAAAACATCCACCTTTACTTCAAATCTCTAGCTTTATGTCAGCAAAGATATACTTCTCCAAAATTTCAGATTCGAAGTTTTGGAACAACATCCTGCTGGAGACGAATGAAAAAGATGCAACAGAATCCAAAATCCATGATTCAACCGGGTGTTCACCACTAAGATTAGGAGCATTCACCAATGTCCTCTACTGAATTTAAAGAAATCAATTGTCATCTCCAAATTTCTTATTCTGTTCTCTTTGGCTTTGTACAGTTCGGAAAGTGTCCTTTTCTCCAAGTTTCCAACAGACAGTTTGATCTGTTCAGTGATTTTTCCTCGATTATTTGAATTGACGACCATGTTGATTTTGGCCCTTTGTCTTACTTCTCCCACTTCGATCAATGTGAGAGCACTACCCGATGAATCTCCCAACTTCTAGTTTGCGAATACTTTCGCTAAGAAAACACATCAAGGGATTTCATCAAACTGTAGTTTCTCAGATCCACGGGAACTTTCTAATCGCGCAACAAACAGTATCCCAAGACTCTGCAGAGAGACATCAAAAATCAACGCGTTAATTTCATCTTCAAAAAATTAATATCCCAAGAATTGGGAGTTGGACTCAAAAATCATATAGGAAACTAGTTTTATATGATCAGAAAAGGGATCCATTCTAAGGACATTTGAAATTGAACAATCTACGCATTAAATATACTTGTATAGCGATGGTTTTTCATTACATGTTTGACAGTGCTCACAGGACCCGACTATGTCTTCTCCTTCACGCTGGTTGAACGCCACGTTTTCTTGACAAAAGTCAACCGGGAGACAACTCTAAAAGCCTGGAGGATCCTTGAGTTTCACGTCTCCTTCCGGTCATGGATTCCGGCTTTCACCCGGTGTCAACGGTTCATGAAGAGAACTTTTTCTGATACATATAATCAGTCGATCTGCAATCGTCCAGAAAGGAAAACTGATGAAATCGGATCCATCAAATTCGCGTTTCCAAAGCTTCGAAACTTATCCATCTTCTGTGGATCGTTGTTGAATCTCCTTAGCTCTGTACACAGTTTTTAGGGATAGAAGTCGCCGCCACAAACACAGATGAAGAAGAACAGAAAAAAAAAACTTCAAGAAGAAAAGAGATGAGAGATCTAGAGAGAGGACAAGAGAAAAAAACCCAATATTTTCGTGTACCACCAGCGTGAGTAAACTTCCACGGCGGTGAGGTATATTATATTAATAAAATAGAGTAGTTTTGTTACAGAGAATAAATAGGAAAACCTTAAAAATAGAGATAATAAGAAACCTAAAAATTAATCATTGCCACTACAAAAACCCCCCCCCCCCCCCCCCCCCAAAAAAAAAAAAAGTTAGGGCCTTATTACCTATGTGTGGCAATAAATTTAGTCTAAACAAAAAAGTTTTATAAAATTTGTCAATCGAAGGTCAATCCTGTTAATTTCACAAAACATAATAGCTGAACTTTGAAAAACAGGAAAATAAAAACTACCAGATTAGGCATAAAGAAAAAATAATTGGGGTCTCTCACCTCTAAAGATATTAAGGATGAAAACATGCTTCTGATCTTGAAGAGCATTTCAAGGGGGAACATTCATCACACAGGTGTCCTTCAAAAATATTACAAAGTAAAAAACATATAAGTTTTAAACAACGGATCCCTGTCTGTTCGTCAAACAATTTGTGGTAAGGAATCGATATTCTTTAATAAACAATCCAACGGGATGTCCAAAAAACGTGTCTTTAAGTAAAGCTCACATTGAAGATGATAATCAATTCAATTCATTTGATTAATGAAAGCTACTTATAGCTCTCCTTTGTCTTTAAGGATGACAGGATGCCCAAAAAAACTTCTATTTGATATTGCAATTGGGAACATAATTAAATTAAATATGGTGATAATAGTCTTTTTTCTTTCGATAAAATTTACAACGCGTTGCAGGAATCATAATGCACACAATATCACCCCTCAACTTAGTTGACTCTCATTCGGACCTTCATTTGCCTTTATCTAATTGATCATTTACTATTGAATAGAGAATTTATTGTTTCGAGATAAAATCATATTAATTTTTCTCTTAAGTAATGAAATCTGAGTGTAAAACCTAATATTTCATTTCATCACTAAATAATAAGTGTAGAGGAAAAAAAAAATCTGGATTCTGTGCGAGTTACAAAACACACCACCTGCCATACCAAATTTTTTCGGCTGAAACATATCTCCCCATGTCACCGAAATTATTATGGGAAAAAATGTAAACGGTAATTAGTTTTGAATTAATATTGTAACTAATCAATCACTTCAGTTATCTCGCCAAACTAGGAATAACCAAAGATAACTGAGGTATACATCACAACATCAGGTTATAATCCATCTTGTAAGTCCATATTTCTTCCTAAACCTCGCATCCTGTACACTTGACTAACAAAAACGCTACTATTTTATAGAAATAATATCGTATGATATCGAAAAACATAATAATAAAACCAAAAACATCAAGCATCATTATTGCTAATTTCTAAAGATAACTTTAGATCAAAAGCAATACCCTCTACCCATTTTTATTAAAATTCATATTCAATCAATACCTAAGTCTGAAGAATCAAATAATTGGATTTTATATAATAGTTTGATATTTTTAATTTTAATGCCCATTCATACTTTTAGTCATGATTCCTTGAAACTTTTCTCCATTTCTTTAAAATAATTCCTCATGCCCTTCGTTTAAGATCAACTTCTCAAAGTTCGACCCAAATATTATAAATCTAGCAAAATATGGTAAAATACAGTAGAAATCTCAGTGAAACATTCAAACTAATGAGGAAATACACACAGAGAACTAATCATATATGTTAATATCGGAGTTTGTAAGAAGTTTAAGAAAGATATTGAAACCCAACTTAGAACGCATCTCCTTCCAGTGAAGAGAATGTGAGAGGAGTTAGTAGCTACACAACCTTTACTTAGAGATAAATAACTTCAGTTGCAAATTGGGCAAAAATTCTGACCAATGAAACAATAATGAATAATCTGTAAATAAATTTTTCATACTAAAATAGGAAAACCTTTAGTTTAATTTTTTGAGAAATTTCTTAAAATACATAAATTAGTATTATCAAAGGAAATTCACGTAGATATGATAAAAAAAATTACCTTGATGAGATGAGATAACAAATACCACATCACTAGAGGTCCATAATATGCAAAAATTGCAACCAAGGAACAAAATAGTTGAATGTGTTTAGGGTTACTTGCTTCTCTGCTGGAAGTTAGGAGGATTGGTTGGGTAGATGGAGATTTTAGAAAAGGTAAAAAGAATGGCGTACTTCTTTTTTATTCATGTTCAAAAATACTCTATTATTTTAACACATATTCCCATTGCGGTGAATCAAATATTTAAATTTTTGTGGCCGATTATTGTTTTGGTTTGTATAATAGAACACACTTTTAAATGACAGAATGCCTCTCCCCTCGTTAAGAAAATGTCGCTAAGAGTATGATTTATTGTAGAGTGGGTATAAAAACATTTAAAAACTATTTTTTTTTTATATTTCAAAACACCAAAGTTATAAAAACCCTATTCCCCAAAATCTTTAAGTGAAAAACTCCATTACAAGTGATGAACTCCAAGGTGTACATTGGTAAAGTTTCATGTTTATCAAATTTCGGGAGGCTGGGGTGGGATTCTTAAAGTATATAAAAGGTATTGTTGATCTTAATCTTTGATTAATTTTCTGTTGAAGTAGTAATCAAAAAAAATTTCAATGTTTGAATATTAAAAAATCCCCTACTAGTTAATCTTAAGCAGAGTTCATTGGTTATATTTCAGAGTAAAACATTTTTGAAGGCATTCTAAATAAGTTGAATTAACGTTTTTTGATGGATTTAAGTGTAAATTCATATGGATTTCTTCAAGAAAATTCATGACCTTCCTTAAAAATTCGTTAATTGAATGGAAATTGGTTGATTATTCATGTAAATTGAATAGCATGTGATAATATGAAGTTAGATTGCGAATTCATGCATTAATTATTTCTTATTATAGAGAAGTATTGTTGTATTGCGGTATTGATGCTTTGGTGTGTTTGTGAGTTGGGACATAAGGCCTTGAAGGCATTATGTGATCAATCCTTTGTCGAGTTGTGCTCAATTAATAATGGTAATTGGTTTACTTGAATGATGTCTTATCTATGGGAGTATCTTGGATACAGAGTTGATATATATTCTTAATTAAAGAGGCAATTATGATACATTTATTTTGATCCACTTATGGGTGGAGGGTGCTTACTTGATCTTGATAGCTATGTGAATGTGTGTGAATCTAGTGAAATTAAGGTGCTCAGTCTTGAAGGTATTAGTAACATGTGAACTCGTGTTAGAAATTGATTCTTGTAACATGTGATGTGTTTGGAATAAAAAGTATAGCCTCAACAAATACTTTGAATGGGTAGGCCAGGTATTCCTATCTTTTGTAAATTAATGTAAAGGTGGAATGTCGTTGTCTTGAAATTGTTAAGACTAGTGCATCTTCTTCTAGTTAGACAATAAATGTTTTCTTTACTTAATTCAAATGATCATGATTTGGAAAAACCTATAGTTGGTAGCCTTGTGGTATCTTTATATCTTATAATGTGAAGCATGTCTCCTTGATGTGTGTTGAAATGGATTACATAAGATCTCATGTTCCAAAAGTAAAGGTTTCTTTTATAAATGTAACCTTGGGATTAACTTAGGATATTGCTGAAAAGCGGGTATATCGGGATGAAAACTGTATGTTCTTACTTAAGGGTTGTCTTAGGGTAAACTTTAGATTTGGAGTACATAGAATTGATTAAATTATCTACTTATGTATGTGCTTAATGTATTGCGTGTTGGGTGATAGTTGAAATATGACTATTTTTGAGGAGAGGTGACAAAGGTAAAGGTAATGATTTGGAAGGAGAGGTTATGATTATATTATGGCTTGTCAATTTACTTTCCTTAATTGTCAAACATATTCAGTAAGTTTTATAAATGGGAATTTAAATGATGACTTTCAACAAAAATTCCCTTTTAATACGTTGTGTTGTCATCATACTTAAAGCTTAATTATGCTAACACCATCTTCTTCATGCGTATACAACGAAGGTTGGATGAGACTGTTAGGTGGATTCTCTAGTTAAAGGCTTGAATTTTTTTTATTTCGCCAATAACCTCGGGGAAGTCCTCATGGATTTCAGGACAATGAACTTTCTTATGTTTCCTTTTGATGAATAAAACTTGTATTAATTTTCTTTTTGGGGGGGGGGGGGGGGGGGGGGTGGAAAAATATAAAGGGTCGTGGTCCTTTGATATTGATGTGGTTGTCTTGTTATGGAAAGACTTAGTAGTATTTCATTTATTATAAAAAGAGTTTGTGGTTCATTGGTTATTAAGAAAAAATTAATTCACACTACCTATGTAATGAAGGAATGCTATGAGGCTTGTATAAGATCCCTTCGAGGTCAAGTACGCCATTCCACGATTTGGTAGAGGCTCTCGATCGTACAGTACTGATAGATTATGATATGAAACCTGATTATTTTTTGTTTTTCTAATTATTCAATAAATTCGTTTTGGGTATTCTTAGAGGTAAAAATATGAAAACCATAATTTTTAATGTTTTCTCGTCGGCTAATTCATCACTACATAGTATAAGGTTACTAAAATAGTCCTAAGTTTTATGTAGAAATCGGATTGAAGGGAAATTGGTGTGTTTGAAAGAAAAATTCAAATGCCTTATTTGATAGTTTGTGGCAGGTAACTCTTTATATTCTATGAGATATTACGCTTAAATTTGACCTTATGTGGAATTTTACATCAAAACTAATGATAAGGAAATTTTCATTCTATACTTGGTTCTAGAGTTTTACTTACCAGTATTAATATCCAAAATCATTTCTCATCAAGAGTTTACCTTACAAAAATGTGCAATTTAAAAATAACCGAATAAGACAGTATGCAAAACATAAGAATAGTTGGCCTTAGCTAAAAACTTTTGGTATAAAATGGTTCGAATATCTCACCCTGGATTATTCCTGCTCAGACTGCTACGGCTTGTTGAGACTAGAGAGGGAATTTATCTACTGTATTCAAGTCAAAATTTTAATCACAAAGTACTTTACATAGAGTGATATTTGAGTCGAAATCACAGAAGAGTTCCTATACCTCTATAGAAAATCTCATCCAAAGAACACTACTCCTTATCGCTAAATTCAGCTAACCTTGAGCTCTTACTACGGAACACCTTATGTATCCAATATTATCCACATGGTAACAATACCACGTTCTAGCTTAGAAACTTAACCATTGCATAGACTCCTACTGACCCACTTTCTAATAATTTCTCATCATCTTATCATCTCTATAAACTAAAATTTCATTCATTACCAAGCTGAAGCTAACTTAGTAGTCATTATAAAACCTTATATCCTTCTTCCTCCACATTTATAAACTTAGATTGAATAAACACACCGTCACTATCACAATAATAAATAGCAATCCCGTTCTCAATCATCACACAACTACTATCAGCAACACCTCTTTCTAAAAATAGGATTATTGAAAGGACTTTAGGGAAAAAATATCATTAGCATGATTTATTAGAGCATTCTGTATTTAACAATATGCATGGTATAACATATGTTGCTAGACATTGAGAGTAAATCATGAACTTGTTAGACTAAGCATACTATGAGACATGAATACCTGTATAAATAGGTTCATATCATGGGGCTAATATCCAAAACTTTATAGAGTAAAATTGAGATCAAGGGGGAAAAGGCTGTCTCTCATTTTGGAAAAAATCCATTTATGTGAAGTTGCTCGAAGTGTATGAGGTTTCATTACATCAGACACATCAGAAATTAGGAATATCAACAAGACATTGTAACAAACTTACCTTGAAGAATACGCAAGATTATGAAAGGATGACTATACCTCTAATACTCTTTGGGAAGACATCACTATCTCCCCTCTACATTTACTTTGTTATAATCTAATCTACCTCCCATTGGTCATAGAGCTTGCACTTGAAGCTAAATGGATATCTTCCATAATCTCTAAAACTAGTATAAATACCATGTACTATAATTAATTGGGAAAGGCATATCTCATGGCTACTGAAATCTCCATAAACAGGTACTAAGACTCCTTGAAAGACCTCTTTCAAAGATGCCTCTCTTAACCTCTTCTCAATTACGTATAAGGTTGCTTCATCTAGATTTTAAGGGAATAATATTAATGTTTACCTCAGCCTACTACACATTAATAACTTAATTATACTATCTAGGCACACATGAAAAATGTTCATTAACTTTATTGTAACCTCGTCTAACTACATAATATCACCTTGAAGTGGTCGACCTAATGGTTGTAGCCTCCTTTTTTGTGAGATGATTAACCTAGGATTGGTAGAGCTATGGTGGTAGCTTTTTTTTGTGTGAGATTATTAACCTAGGATTGGTAGACCTAATGGTGATAGCCCATCCTAAGGAAGATCAAATGAGCTATCCTCTATACATTGAGTCGGTAGACCTAATGGTGGTGGCCCTTCATGTGTATGTGCATTGGGTTAGGCGGCCTAATTTTGGTAGACCACTCAATCACACATATATATTTTTAATGCAAATACTCTATGACAACTAAGGCTAAGCACCGAGTGGATATGTTAATATGATGTCTCTTCACCATGGTAGGATTAGGAGTTCAATGAACATATGGGGAATCCCTAACAACTATTGTTCCTCATATAGGATTGCGTTCCAATAGTTATCCATTTGAAGGAGAAACACCCCACTTACATATGGGGGATGAATACCAGATTCCATGTCTAGCTTGCATGGTCTATGGTTGTTAATGCCTATTCCCATCTTGTGGAATGTGCACTGTAGTTACTTGATAGGTTTTACAAGGTGTATGTTGTAGTATTGGATGCTATCTACATAAGACACGAGTAGGATTTGATAGGACTGGAGTGAGTTCCTTAAGTATTCTTAACTAATTTAGAATATTCCTCTAAATTAATCTTATGATGAACATTGACTTATTGTCTTTATAATGTGAAGCATGTCTCTCTTATGTTGATGAAAAGGATTATTTAGCATGTCGTGTCGAAATGTAAAGGTTCTTATCTAAATGTAACCTTGAAAAAAATTTAGGTGCGGCATGAAGAGGTAGTATGGGCTTCCACATTATGTCATACTTAAGGGTGTCTTAGGGTAACTTTAGATAGAGACCCTAAAATGATGAAAGATCTTCTTAATGTATGTGCTTATGCATTTCATGTGGGTTTTAGTGTAAGTATGACTATTTGAGGAGAAGGTGAAAAGGTAAAGGTAATGGTTTGAATGAGATGTTGTGATTTATATGTTGGCTCTCACTTATACTATGTCTTTATTGTTCAAATATTCATTAAGTTTTACAAAATGAATTAAAGCATGACTGTCAACAAAAATTCCCTTTCAACACGTTTTTGTGTGGTCTTCATACTTAGTGGTTAATTGTGCTAAGACCATTTCTTCATGTATTTACTACTAAGTGTAGGATTAGATTTTACATGGATTCTCTAGTTGAAGGCTTGAATTTCTATTGTCCAATAATCGGTATGTAGTAATGTATTCGAGGACAATGAAACTTCTTATTGTCCTTTTGATGTAATAAACTATATAGTTCTTTTTAAGTAGAGGTTTGTCCCTATGATGTTGAGGGCTGTCTAAGATGGTTATATTGAGCTAGTATTTCGTTCTTATAAAAGGTTTTGATTGATTCATTTTGATTGTAGAAAAGTTTAATTCACGCTATTTTATTGCTGTTTGATAAGAATGGTAAGCAGGGCTGTTAAAAACACTACTAGCGTAAAGTACGTTGTTCATGACTTGGAGTGCTATAAGTCGTGACAAACTGATCTCAGAGAATATGTTTTGGAATGGTTTTTAGGTTTATGTCTCATTGACAGTGTCTAGTAGAGTCTTATATAAGTGTGAGAGGTACAATACATCTACAAGTGAGAGTCTATAGGACGATAGAAATGTACATTTTTTTCATTATTCCTGAAGTCGTGACTTAGACTGGAGTGCTATAGTGTTTTTTTCTTATCCTTGTGTTTTATTTATAGGATATTAATGCGAGGGGAAGACCGTCAAGGTGAGTGAAAGAAGAGATTGTTGATGAGGGAGTTCCTCCCCAAGGTAATCAAGAGAATGAGGTTCTGGTGGTTTCCCTGGATATGACTAATCAAGAGATTAGGGCGGTTTTCCTAACTTTGGCGCAAGTTATGATGGACAAAAAGGGTAGACATATGGGGCCTAGGCTTAAGTAACTGAGAGTACTATGACCTCTAGAGTGAGAAGACGTGTGAGGATGAATCCTATTTTTCTTGGCTCTAAAGGGGGAAGAGATCCCAGAGTTATTGGATGAAATTTATAACTAGTTGAGCTACGGATTCACCTCTAAAAAATAGGGGGAGTTGGTTCCTATCAAGTGATAAATGTTTCTCAAATTTGGTTTACTCAATGGAAGACTAATAGGACTATAGGGAGCGGGTCCTATAGAATTGGATGAGTTCAAGAAGGAATTTCTTAGTAGGTACTTTCCCTTGAGAAGAAAGAAGTTAAGATTGAGGAGTTTATAAACCTTAGGCAAGGAGCATAAATGTTGAGGAATATTCCTTGAAGTTTACCCAATTTGCTATGTATGTACCATTCTTGGTGTCTAACCCTAGCGATGACACGAGTATGTTTGTTACAAGGAAGAGTGTCGTACATTGATTCTCCATGAGTTATGAACAATATCTTCATACTTGTTATGGTATGCTCAATCTAGGAAGGTCTTGTCTAAAAACGGAAAATTGAGAGTATGGATGTGAAGAAGGGTAGATCCAATGAGAAAGATCAACCTAGGTTAAATAAGAGAGCTCCATATAGAAAAATTTCAAGTTCTCCTAAAGGTCACCAACATGGAGGTGGTGGATCTCCGAGTGCTAAACCTACTTGCCACAATTATTGAAAGAAATATTTTGAGAAGCGTCTAGCCGGTACTAGTTGGTGCTGTGGTTGTGGAAAAAATGATCACCAAGTGAAAGATTTTCCAACTCTTACAGCTAGAGAAAGGGATGCCAAACAAGCTTCTTTTAATGGCCGAAATCTTGATGCTCAAAAGAAGACTCGTTCTAGGCACTTCAAGCTAAAGAGGTTAAGGGATATATTCTTAATAAAGTTATGTGGTAAGTTATAGTTCCTTCTTTTGCTAATGTGTATTGATACTCTTGTTATGTTTTCTTTTAGGTTGTTTTCCCTTATGTGGGTGATGATATGATGAATAGTAAGGTTGTGAGAGATCCTTAACCTTATTTCTTCCCTTGTATTCTTACTTGAGCTTTAGACTAGAGCCTTTCTGGTAACTTTCCGTAATGATTTGAGAGTTATGAGCATTAATGAGTTTTCCTATGATTCTTCATGTATGCATGTTTTAGTTTAATTTGGTTTAATGAGAAAAAAATGAGTTCCTCCTCAGTAGAGCATCTAGTGTGTTTTGATTAAATGATTGATGAGGTCAAGTTGAACATGCGAAATGTGTTATTCAAAGAGTCATATTGGCCTAATGATGTTGTAATCAGCATAATGTGATTGGAGAACAAAGTCTCTCCAATGAAAATAAAAAATATGAAGTTTGATTGCATGATGAGTTTATAGATGTAGTTCCTACTTTATGGTTTTATGCTTAAGCTTTTGATGTAGAGATGATTGTTTAACTCTAGTTGTGTTATTTATATTGATTTGAATGCTTGGTTGTGGGCTGCTTAGTTAGTGTAATTTGGTTATTAAGATTGTCATTCGAGGAAAGAATATGTCGGGATTGGGGGTTATGTAGATTGAACGTTAAATTGAAATAGGAAGAATAGAGCCTCATATGTGGTTCTGTGATGTTGGTACGTGATTAAATGATTAGGAATGGATTTTAGTAGCTTAAATTTTTTGAGGTCGAACGTTCAAGAACGATCCCTGAGGTCTAGAAACTAATCTTCGAACTAATGTGTATGTAGTGACTTGTAGTGGAGTTTTGGAGTGTTGTTAAAGGATAAAATCAGATAAAATTTTCCTTCACTTAAAAATACCATGTTGATGGGTTAAACGTTGGGTAAGGGACTCCTTGTCCGACCCCAAAACCGAGCCGCGGACGGCTACCAACATTGACCCCTCCATTTGGAGCGAACAAAACAATCTGAACCTATCATTTCAATTTAATTATCAACATAAAGCAATGGGAGACTTAAACTCATAAATAAAAAGACAATCAATAACTTCTAAAATTCAACATCTATTAATTCCCAAAATCTGGAAGTTTATCACCACAAGAACATCTATGATCAATTTACTAAAACTAAGAGTCTCTAAAGAAGCTAAAATAATTAAAAGCTGAGTCTATGCCGAAACTTCACAGGCATCAAGACATGAGGAAGGAGATCCAGTCCAAGCTTAGAAGCAATTAGCTCACCTGAAGTCCGGTCTGTTGACGAAGCTGGCTGAACTACTGTTGCGTCGAAGATGACGGCACGTTGGACTGGCCCTCCACAATAAACAAAAGGCAACATAAAACGTAGGGGTGTCCGGACAACCACAAGTACTGAGTAGGTATCATCGGCCAACTCAAAAAGAAACCGATATATCTCAGATAAACATCATCAAATCACTAATATTCTTCACAGTGATAGAACAAGACAAACATCTTAGAATATCACCGATCATTCTATGAGGGACTCAAGCCGCACATTGCCATACTTATTTGGGATACAGTTCTTTAGATGAGTATATTAATCTTTCAAGATTTATTATCTTTATTCCTCTTGTGTCGGTACGTGACACTCGATTCCCCTCTACTATGTGTTCGGACGTGACACTCGATCCCCTAATCAATGCGTGTGTCGGTCGTGACACCCGATCCCCTACATCTACGTGTCGGTTCGTGACACACGTCCCATACTCTAGGGTCGGTACGTGACACTCCGATCCCCTACATCGACGTGTTCGGTTCGTGACACCCGTACCACTAATTCTATGTGGCGGTACGCGGACACTCCGATCCCCAATTCATCTGTAAGTTCATCAAGCATTCTTTCTACCAGGTCATAATCTCATCACTTTAGTTCAAAGCCTTCTTTTATACCAAGGCATCATCATTAACAGAGATGAGGTTATATCAAGATTGGATTCCAATAGCTTCATCATGCTTGTTTCATCACAATCATATATATAAAATCACATCATTGAATACAAACACAAAAGCATAAGAAGACTCTATAATACTACCCAACACATATTCAATCGCTATTAAGAGTTACTACGAACTAGGTAAAAACCAAACCTAACTCCATCAAAGAATCGTGATCAGCAAGCAAATTCCGCAATTTCTTGTTCACTCTTCGTCCTCTCTCTCTTACTCGTTCTCCTCTCCTTTTTCTTTCGTGGATTTGTCTTTCTAGTTTTCATTATTCAAACCCTTCTCTTCTGTTACCCAATTAGTAGTAATTAGAATTGAAAGATGGAAATAATAACACTAATTAACTTAAGTTACATCCGTTTAACCCACCAAGTCATTAGACTTTATAACATTGACCTCTAAACGTTATTAATTTAAAAGCAGGAATAGTCAAAAAAGTCCTTAAAAACGTGTGTAAAGGAATCCGACCAGAACTGGGATTGCGTAGCCCGTGACGGGCCGTCGCGCATGCGACTGTCGTCCACTGCTGTCCGTCGCATGCAACCAGAGAATTGTTTTAAGTGGATGGCTGTTTGTGAAGGCCTCGAGCCTGCGACGGGCGTCCTGCCATCCGTCACGACGTCAGAGAGTCGATTTTCAGTACCAAATTTCAGATTTCTAAGTGGTTGTGAAACGGCACCCCCCACAACCGACGTCAGTCGTTCCCTTGACGGTCGTCGTGGCCTCCGTTCACCTTCCAGTTTTTCAGATAAATTGGTTGCTCAATAAAAGACTAAACAGGTCGTGTAAATAGATATACCAATTTACCATCTTCGTCAAATCGAACGATATGACGAAGGAAAACAAGGGCGAAAAGGAATACCTGATTGTAAACAGATGTGGGTATCTTTCTCGCATATCTGCCTCCTTCTCCAAGTGGCTTCTCAAACGGTCCGATTCTTCCATTGAACTTGATAGATGCAATCTCCCTTGACCTCAAATTGCGAAACTTCTCTATCTAAATAGCAACAGGCTCCGCATCATAGAAAAATTCTTCAAGCAAAACTGAATCCCAACGGATAATGTAATTTCCCCATACCCAAATGGTATCTTGTTCAACATCGACACGTGGAATCCCTGGATGTACTCCGGAAGACTGGATGGCAAGGCTAAACTCAAAAGCACCTACCCTACTCTCGTAAGTACCTTCAAAGGGACCATGACATTGGACTAAGCTTCCTCTTTACCAAACCGCCATCACCCCTTTCAGTGGCGAAAACTTTCAACAAGACTTGTTCACCCTCAATGAAACTCTAAGTCTCTAACCTTCGATCTGCAGATTCTTTGTCTCTTTGCGCCGCTAGACGCTTCATCTTGAAAATTAGATTTCACTTTTTTCAATCGAATCCCTCAAAAAGATCAGTACCCCAAGGTACTAAACTCGAATGCCATCAACCAACAAATGGGGGGACCTACATCTTCTACCATACAGTGCTTCAAATGGAGCCATATAAGCTTGAGTGATAGCATTATTGTATGAAACTTTCCGCTAAGGGTAAGAAGCTATCCAATGGCCCGATTCTATACACATGCACGCAGTATTCGTCCAAAACGTGAATCCGTCGATCAGACTGACCATCCGGTCTGAGGATGGGGGAACGCGGGGGTACTAAGGTTTCCACCTAGTACCAAAATTCTGCATGCAATGTTTTCCAAAAACTTAGAAGTAAACTGCGTACATCTATCTGATATTGATGGACAGTGGAACTCCATGCAATCGAACAAACTTCTGAGATTGTAAAGGTGGCTAACTTCTCTGCCATTGTAGTACCTTAAAACGGATGAAAGGAGCAGACTTAGTTAATCTGTCCACAATCACCCAAATGGGGAGAACTTGCCCATGTCTTGGAAGACCAACCACTGAAGTCATTGCAAATTCTCTCCCCTGTCCATTCCGGAATGAGGGCTTCTCGAAGTTGTTCCGGCCTTGGTGTTCATACTGTACTTGTGACAGTTTGGAATTTGGCCAATGAAAACACAATATAACGATTCATTCTCTCCACCAGAAGTGTTGCTTTAGGTCCCGGGATACATTCGGTTGCGCCCGGATGTGAGATACCTTGAACTAGGAGCCTCTGTCAGAATAGTGTTGATCAGATCATCGCGCGGGTACACTTACCTTCCTTAAATTAAACAAGCAACGACATGTTTACCCCAACAATCTCACCATCCTTAGACCCCAACCACACACCCCCTCAAACATCCACAGACCATCCTCAGCGCCGATCCCCCCCTGAGTGTTAGGTCGATACCCCTCCCCCTCACCCTAAACCAATTCACCTCCCCACCGACCTATACTCTTTTTACCCACACACATCATCCCGCCACATCACATCGACTCTCTAACGCACCCTCACCAGATTCATCCCTTCTTTCTCCACCCTCCCCATCTCACCTTTCCTCACAACTAACCCCCCCGTATCGCAGTCCACGCTAACTACGCCCACCTCAATCGCCCACCATTAATTTCGATGACATCTGACGCCCACCCTCCCACCCACCCATCCACATCCTTCCACAACCCACGTCATTCCACACCACCAATTCCGTGTTAAGTCCATTTTCCAAGATCTCTCCCCTTACGATGTACCTTCAGCTCACTCATACCGCTTCTCACGTCACCTACGAAATCCCCCTTGTATCAAACCCCCCCTCAACACCGCTCCAACCCCATCAACCCAACATTCCTAACTCCAGCACCCATTTCTATTTTTAACCCAAATAAATACCCCCTTCACATACAGTCTTCAACCCACCACTTTCTATTTCCCATATCCTTTCCCATTTCCAAAGTTCGTCCTTCAAACCACACACAACCACCCTAAGTTCTTTATTTCAAACGACCTTTCCCCCTTCCTACCCCTGCACTAAGTCTCACAACCACCCCTTCTCACCCCATCCCCTATCTCTCCCCCATAAGCCCCCATAACCTACCCTATTTCATAATTCCCCACCTTCCCCTGCAACCCGCTCCCGCTAACCCGTCACTCAAATCGCCACACTTAAACACACCTCCGCCCAGTCACACCTCCACTCCCCACTTACCAAACAACACCCTCACATCTTCCCACCACCTAATTTTTGAACTGGCTAACCCGTTACATAAATTCACTATCCCTACGACCCACCTACAAACCAAACCCTAAACCCACACTTTCATAGCCCCAAACCAGACTCCACCTTAGCTATCTAACTTTTTCAAATCCACCAAACCCCCACTTCACATAACTATAAAATCGACATCGCAACCTACACTCTCTTCCATACCAAAGACAAATGCTACCCTTTTTTCTCCCTTATCTTCCGATTATTCCATCCCCTTTCTATATATTCTTCCCATATGCTCTGTCTCCCTTATTCTATTATCCTCTTCGTGTATTTCTCCCTGGACTAGCACCCCATTAGCGTCACCCCCCTATTAGACATCAACCCAGCCCGCTTGACCACGACCCTCTTCGTCCCACTTAACACCATATCCGTCCCCATCCTCACCCCTCCCACCAAGCCTTCACCTCCCCAACCCACTTCATCTACCTCTCCCCTCTCCTTCCCAAACCATCCTCTAAGAACTACCCTCATCCTCTACTTCTCTCGCCCTTACGGAACATCTCCGTTGTCCTTATCGACTTTCTAAGAACCTTCCTTATCGATTTTCGCTTCTTTATCCTCTCCTTGCCAACACTTATCTCGGATCCGGATCAATTTTTCATCATTAAACATGCTTTCCTTAATCTTGTCAGGAAGGAAGATCTGCACCGCACCAAGCTAAAAATCATCCATTCTCAGTTACTCTAGTCTCAAAAGCATTAGCGCGGTATGAACATGCCCTAGCCAATGGGGTCTAAAGCTTTGCAAGAGAGCTAGACTTTCACTGCTTCCCGCCCTTTTCTACTTAAAAGCCATCCGCTACAACATCGCATTCCCGGATGTACAAAATGTGATGTCGTAGTGCTTCAGTATGCAATCCTCTCCTCTGTCTCAATTCAAATCTCTCTGGTGAAGACATACTATAGACTACGATGATCGTGGAGACCTCCACTAACCCCATATAAATAGTGTCTCCATTGCTTAGTGCAAAACACTACCGCGGCGAGGAGGAGTCACGAAGTGCAGATGACGAATTAGTGGACAAAAGCACTACACGATGAAACAGGTGGACGGAAACTAATAGCATAGCGGAATGCTTTATAAAGTGTCCATGAGAGCATAAGACATAGCTGACAAAATCATTAGCTCTAGTGAGGGAGAGGGCTAGTTTTTAGTAGATGTGATACTTTTTTTTTTTTTTTTTTTTTTTTGTGAAAGTGGATCTAAGAACAATCGCCAGAGTAAAACGCACCAGCTAGCAAGCCCCAAAACAGGCGCGGGCCCCCCTTGATTGAAGAAGGGCACTAAGCAATAACACGAAAACATGAAAAGAGGATACGGAGCAATGAAATCATTGCCTATCAAGGCTGCGAAAGGAGATCGGAAAGAGGATCACAAAGTGACAGCAAAACCTGAAGGCCTGGAATGCCAGTGGGAAGCGTCAGCAGGAGAAGTCGTGCACCAAGGCGTTATAGAGCTAAGCCGTACGTCGACAACTCGATACTCAGAAGAAGAGAAAAGGGAAATAGGTAGGGGACGAGAGGACTATGGGGGAGCTAAGAGGGAGACGATAAAGCCAAGGACGATACAAATGAGACCCAAATCAACATGATTTTGCGCGATAAACGTGACAATAGCCTTCAGGTAGAACAGTGTGGATGGAGAGAGAGGAGGGATAAAGAACCCAACGCCCCACTCTGTGGGGCAGAGAACCTCCTGAAAATGGCCGGTAGTAGCTAGCTTAATCCCAACAAAGCTCCTTATTTCTGAACATTAGTAGGTCTTACCCATCATCACTACTCGATCTTAGACATAGAGATCCACCATTACTCATCCTTAGAAACCACGTGCCCCAAGAAGGACATGCATCTAGGCCAAAACTCCACTTAGAGAAATTGGCAGAAGTTTTTCTCCCTCAACGTTTCCAATACCATTCTCAAATGCTCCTCATGTTCCTTCTTACACTTGAGTATAATCAGTATATCATCAATAACAATACGATCAAAGGGATTAGATATGGCTTAAAATCCCGTTCATCAAACTCATGAACGCAGAACAGGCAGGGGCATCGTACAAAATGCCCCAAAACCGACCCATCACTTAAACTTCGTTCAATGCCCATTAATGAGTCCTAAAAAGTAGTCTTTGGGCACATCGTTGCCCGTAATTTTCCCCAAATTATCATAAACCGGATCAAACGCAAATCTTAGAGAAGACACAAACGCACCTTGTAACTGATCGAACAAGTAATCCAATTGCGCGGGGAAAGAGGAAGGAACTTGTTACTTGTATAGTCACCTTGTTCAAAACTGGCCGGTTAGTCTATGCACCATCGAAAACTCCCATCTTTCTTCTTTACAAAACAACAAAACAGAGCACACCAAGGAATGCACTTGGTCCTAAATAAGCCTTTTCGCTCAACAATTCTTGAAGTTGGGCTTGTAATTCTCTTAACTCCGCGGGCCGAGCCATTCTATAAGGGGTCGATAGAATGGGCGTGTACCCGGTTCAAGATCAATACAGAGTAAAGATCCCTATCTGGGGCATACCCGGGAAGCATCGTGCAGGACCCCCCCCCCTCTCCCCCATACATCAGAACTCACGACCACGAAACCGACTCATCGAAGGTACTTGGTAAGTGTCATCATTGAGCAGTTGTTGCCAAGGAAAAGATAAACACCCCTTACTAACCATTTTCTTAGCAACGAAGAAAAGGAGATGGGATGATAACGCACGGATTGGAAGTGTAGGTCACCCTCCAACACTACGGATCTTGTTCCCAGGCTGGCTAACGTCACCGTTTAGGATTACAATCCAAGATCCGAATGCGGAGAAAGAAGAAAGCCCAAGTGTAGAAGTGATACCCAGAATTACATCAAAATTCAACCATCCTCTAAGATAAACCAAATCTACATAGTGTACTCCCCACAAAGTTCACCAACAAGACTTTATACCTTTTCAACTACCACAGACTCACCCACCGGAGTTAGAAAAACGAATATGCGTATCCAAGTAATTCACAATGTAATTTAAGCCCATATTAGCAACTGAGGAATAACATAAGAACATGTGGATCCAGATCAAACAATACGGAAGCCATGCAACACAAAACCAGAAAGATTCCTGTGTGAAAGCATGATGTCTCGCTTGATCTCCAGGGAGGTTTTTTTTTTTTTTTTTTGGGGGGGGGAAAGCCATAAACAATGGCCTTCATTTGTTTGTCCGTTGCACCCTACCATAGGTTTGTAGATGTGTGGCTCCAGATTTGCCATCATCCCGGCCGTTTGGTGACCCCATTACCTCGAACACCACGTCCTCCGAATAACGGCCTCTACAATGAACCACTCGTGCCTCTAGTCGTGGGGGGTCGATAACTTGTTTTTGACAATTACTTCTAATATGTCTCTCCCCAAATCCATAACACTCCTCTTTGGAGTCGGGCATGGGTTCACGAGAAGTGTTGACCGGTCATGAGGTGGACCCCCCACACAGTCTGTAGTGAGCGGGGGAAAACTGAATGGGTCGAACTGAGTAACCTCCGGAACTTGTCCTCTAGATAAGAACATTTTTTAAACTCACCCCCTTTCGAAACTCTTTGGATGGCGATGCAGTGGTGCATTCATATGCTTCACTCATTCCACCTCTACCACGAAATCTCCCACTTATTTGGAAGGATTTTGCCGTTAGCGCTACATGTAAGGCTGAAATTCGTTATTTCTGATCTCAACCCCATTCACAAAACGGGAGAAATCCGCTATGTGGACTGAAACATAGTTGGGTGGCATATCTGGTGTGCACGAAAACTTAGCATCATATGCATTGACCGACATCCCCTTGCCTGGCGCAAGGAACTCGTCTCTTTTCTATCTCTCAAGGGTCCGGGGAAATATTTCTCCATGAAACAAGCTAGAGAGAATGAGGCCACAAGTCATAGTGGTGCCTTGTGGTGACACCAACATGTGACCGCCACCACATTTTGGCGTTCCCTTGAAACTGGTAACTACACGAACTCACACCAAACGTTCTACATACCATCTTGTGTAGTAGCTATGACGTCACCAGCAAATCGGAAGCATCCTCAGATTCTCGCACCCGTGAAGGACGGAGTTTCAATTTCAAGAACTTACTGAAAAGTTCTGCCTGATCATGTTCATTATCGCCAGTAGTAGGCGTGGAAACGTGCCTAGTCCAATGAGGAATCCATACGAGGGGCCATCGTGGCTTGCAGTCGTACCTCTGAAACGGAGGTGTTGGTGGCCAGAAAGAAAAAACATTGGGGGTGCCGACCCTGATCAGAAAAACCCACTAAGATAAGCGAGCACCTGATTTGATCATCTCTCTGGGGTAGTTGGGGGGCATTTCCTTCGTTATGTACTTGTTCATTCTACCCACCTCCCCTCTCTTATTACTTCTTCAGTCGGTGGGGAGTCACGCCTAGTACCAGAGAGGCATTGTGCTAGGTGTTCGATCCTCTTCCCAAGAGACATTCCTCCCACGACCTCTACCGCGGCCTCTGCCACTGTTCTCCACTTCGAGCTACAGCCTCTAGTGGCTTGGCTCAGATGCCATCTTGTCTGCTGATGTGATTTGGCGTAAGTCGTTGCTCTATTTAACCATCTGCGAAATAGATGAAGATGGTCAGATACCAATTGTATCAACTAGATACCAATTGGGATCCAACAGTAATAGCACGGAAGAGAAAGAAAAGAACAGAAGAATGGAATTTCT
This sequence comes from Solanum habrochaites, assembly GCA_027704765.1. Classification (NCBI taxonomy): domain Eukaryota; kingdom Viridiplantae; phylum Streptophyta; class Magnoliopsida; order Solanales; family Solanaceae; genus Solanum; species Solanum habrochaites. The sequence continues at coordinate 61,909,381 of JAKWJA010002489.1, read as the reverse complement.
AAAGTCTATAGCCTCTAAGAAAGTAAAGCGTTTCCCCCTACCGTTCCTTAAGACTCTAACTAGACCTGTTCTGTGTTTAGAGACCACCGAACCCTAAGCTCTGATACCAAGTTTTCACGACACAAAACCGAGCGCGACTGGCACCAACATTTACCCTCCTATGTAGCGAACCTACCAATCTGAACTATCATTTCAATTTAATATCACAAAGCAATGCGGAAGACTTAAAACTCATAATACAAAGGCAATTCAATAAAACTTTCTAAAATTCAACATCTATTTAATCCCAAAATCTGGAAGTCCACCACAAAGAACATCTAATGATCAATTTTACTAAAACTAGCGTATTCTAAGAAGCTAAAGTAATAAAAAGCTAGTCTATGCCGAAACTTCAGGCATCAGGACATGGGAAGGAGATCCAGTCCAAGCTAGAGCCTTAGCTCACCAGAAAGAGATCTGGTGTGACGAAGCTGGCTTGAACTACTGTTGAGTAGAATGATGACGGCACGTTTGCTGCACTCCACAAATTAAACAAAGGAACACATAAAAGGAGGTGGGGTCGAGTACAACACAAGTACTGAGTAGGTATCATCGGCCTCAACTCAAATAGAAAAAAATATATCTCAGATAACATAATTAAAATCAACTAATATTCTTACATTGATAGCAACAAGTACAAAATCATTATATATCACCGATCATATCTATGGGACTCAAGCTCCAGGCCACATACTTATTTAGGATAGCCATGTTCTTTAGATTGAGTATATTAGTATCTTTCAAGATTCATTATTTGATTCCCTCTTGTGTCGGTACGTGACACTCCGATCCCCTCTACTATGTGTGGAACGTGACACTCGATTCCCCTCAACGTCAAATGTTGTCTGGTACGTGACAATCGATCCCTCCTACATCGCGGTCGTTCGTGACACCCGTCCCCATAATTCTATGTTCGGTACGGGGCACTCCGATCACACACATCTATGTGTGGTTCGTGACCACCACGTCCCCCTAGATTCTATGCTGTCCGGCTTAAGTGACACTCCGAATAGCCCCTAATGCTCATTCTATTAACTTACATCAAGCCTTCTTTATAACAAGGCGTCATCATCTCATCATTCTAGTTCCATTCAAGACTTTTTTTGCTTTATACCAGGCATACCATTAACAAGAGATAGGTTTAGATCAAGATTGGATTCAATAGCTCTCATGCTTATTTCATCACACCCATATATTATAAAATCCCATTCATGCAACCAAACAATAAGCATAAAGAAGACTCTATAATACTACCCAACACATATCATTCGATTAAGAGTTTACCACGAATAGTTGTATAAAAACCATAACCTACACCTCCACCGAAGAAATCGTGATCAAACAGCAAATTTACCTCAATTTCTGGTTGTCCTCTCGTTTGCCTCTCTCTACTACCGTTCTCTCTCTTTTTCTCTACTGTCTTGGTTCTTTCTATTTTATTATTCAAACCCTCTTTTTTACCACCCTAATTAGTATGAATTAGAATTGAAAGATGAAATAATTAACCACTAATAAATTAAGTTACCTCTTTAAACCCCAAAGTAATTACGGATATTAACGATTAACCCTCTAACTTATAATTAAAGAAGGAATAGTCAAAAAGCGTCCCCTTAAAACGTTAAAGAAAGACCGAATGGGTGAGTAGCTCGTGATCGGGCCGTCGCGCCTGCGACGGACCCGTCCTGTGTCCTCGCATGCAACAGAGACTTGTTTTGAAGTGGATGGCCTGATATGTGCCGGGAGTCGAGCTGCGACGGTCCGTCCTGCCCTCTTCAAGAAGTTAAGAGAGCGATTTTCAGTACCCCACATTTCAGATTTTCTAAGTGTTTTGAAACGACACCCACGAGGTCCGTCGAGTGCTCAGTGACGGTCCGTCGTGCCTCCGTCACTATGCCAGTTTTTCCAGAATAAAATCTGTTGCCTAAAACGACCTCTAAACAGGAGTGCAACTCCCCAAAGATTAATCCACCCTAAAAGATCCTTGAGGAATACCCTAAGGTCCTACCCCAAGCCCCCCTGAATCATACAGGGGAAACGGAAGTTCCCAAAAGATGGTGACCTAGATATGGAGTTCACGCCTGTAGGGTCCATCCACTCTTCATGGATGACTCCGTAGCGCAGGCCACTAAATGGCAACTCTTGACAAAAAAACCATGAACAGTCCAATCCACGGTACGTTGGATGTTGTCATGAGTTTTGGACTTTGTAGTTTTTCAATTTTCGCCCAAGCCAAGGGTTCTGTTACTGACTTAAATTTTTCCTTGTCAAATTCAATAAATGAATGGTTATTTTAAGTGATTAGGTATGTTTTATAAGATTACTACAAGAAAAATCCACTTACACGAGGCTGGGGACGAATTTGGTCCGTAAAGGTCCAATTCTGTTTCTTATAATCTATACACGACCTTTGTGAAAGTTTGGTAGGCCTGGTCGCTAAAAAGTTCCGTCATTAAAAAATAACACTTGATTCAAATTCGTCGTAAAGAACTTTTACGACAATAAGGACTCCGGTCGGGTTATTTATCCTTTTTAGGACCAACATTTCCTTTCGCAAATTATAATACTGCTGTTAATCATATAGATCACAATAGTAATAGTTTGTTTTCTGGTTCTGTAGACGCACAAACATTCCTTTCGTAATTATCATTACTTCTTGTTGAAATATATGATCACAATGAGTAAATTGTTTGTTGTAGTTCTTCTTTCGAGTAGAACACTCCAGTGTTAATTATTTGTAATCTTCCACCCCAAAAAAATCAATTAACAGATTGATTAATGACCTTGTAAATATGTATTAAAAATTATAGAAGATCTTAAAATAAATACATATATTCTTATAACATTCGTCGTAAATTAAACAACTAAATAGTTATATGACCAAAAGGATATCTATAAAAATTACAGCATTTATTCAATACCTTACAAAATATAAATTTGTGTATTAGTGAAAACATCTTTCATAATTCCTAACGAAATAAGGAATAGCTATGACTCTTTGATCTTCAACTTTTTCTATGATATTTTTAGCTTTTGATACTTCATCTGCACTTTCTTCTTGAATAGGTTCTCAAGACACCGAATTCTTGATCTGTTAAAACAATAAGTTCATGTTAGTATAGTAATAGATGCTACTTTTTTTTTGCAAAAAATCATAATTAACCAACATGAAAGTAAATGCAACAACTATGAAGAATCCAATAAATTTTATTCAAAAAGAAAACTTACTATAATTGAATCGAATTACCAAAAGAAGAAAGGGTTCTCTTCTACCTACAATAGGAGGGATAGGGAAAAATTGAGCATAATGCTAACTATGTTTGATAGTATAGATCACACCTGCACTAAAGTTCCTAGGTTTTCGTGAACATGAATAATATGTGACACCAAAAAATTAAAAAGAGAGAAAAAAAACTTCATTACGAATTAACAAAGCATAAGAGCTATTGAATAAGTGGCATGCCCGGCGGGGT